>PVIU01015715.1:0-47327 GCA_004026605.1 Ondatra zibethicus
ATGTGAGAAAACAGATAAAATGCAATAAAGAGAGTATGAACAGGTTCATTTATAACTTATTTTGCTATCTTAAAAAAGTCATACAAGAGAGGTTGGATGGTGGTGATGCACACCTTTAATCTCAGCAATGAGGAGGCAGAGGTCAGCCTGGTCTACAAGAGTTGAGTTCCAGGGCACCCAGGTGTAGGCAGAGAAACCACGTCTTGGAAAATCCAAAGCAAAACAAACAAAAAAAGAGACAATAACAACAACAACAAAATCACACAAGAGGGATTCCCTCCCTCCCCTCTACTTTTAAATTGTGCAGCACGGCTGAGAATGTGGCTCACTTGGTAGTGTTTGCTTAATATGCAGAGACTCCCTCCTTCTGTTTCCTCCCCAGCACCACATTAAACCAAGTGTGGTGACTCATTCCTTGCAACTCCAAAACTTGGGAGATGAACGGAGGGTCATAACTTCAAGGTCATCGACAGCTACATATGGAGCTCCAGGACAGAAAAACCGAAAAATAAAAAATAAAATAAGAATAAACTCGCAGTACAGGCCCCTTCTGTTTGAAGAAGTAGCCTCGAGCAAAACCAATACAACACCAAAGAAATTACAGGAAACAATAAAACAGGTCGGAAACGAGTGTGCCAGGGCAGACAGGCTGCAACGCTCACCCGCGTCCCTTCCCTGCACAGTCCGAACTCCGCGTCTCCAGCCCGTCAGGCTGCATCGTCTGCGGAGACGGAGGTTCATCGCGGATTCCCCACGACAGGCTGGGGACTGGGATGAAGCAGATTCACGGCAGCGACAGGACAGGAGGGGACTCTCGACTGCCGGCTGCCGGCTGCCGGCTCCGCCTGTGCCAGACTCCACCCCAGAGTCTGCAGCGCAGCGTCAGGGACCGTCCGGTCGGCGGCGCCAGGCTGCACCAACGACTCCAGGAGCCACCGCGCACTCACCATGTCCTGCTTCGGACACATGCATAGGTCCTCTCGGTGGGGCCAGCCGTCAGAATAGGTGACACCGACAGAAACCAGCTGTCACACACCTCACAAAAGCTACACGGGATTCAAAAATGGAGCCAGGGGCGGAAACCGCAGAACATTCTTGTTCCTCATTCGACATTTCCAGCAAGGAAGTAACAGCGTCCCTGATTGGGGAAAGCTGCTGGACCCGCCTTCTTGTTCATGAGTAGCAGGACCATCATCCTTTCCCATCACGTGAAAATAAAATAAAATATAATCAACATCCGATCGTAACCCAGGTTTTCCCTTTGGAGTAAACCTGAGAGATAATTGCATTTAAGGGAACACCGTTTGCGATTTTAGCGCACATACTTGCTTCCCCGTGTACTCAGTGGACTCCTACTTTTAGTCCACATAAAATAATGCACAGATTGGCTCTGGACATCCCAGATTCTGTGCCCTTAAAGAAAACCCGGGACCATAACAGGAAGAGTCTCGAGTCAGTCAAAGCAGAGTACGAAGAACAAGGACCCAATGTGCCAACTAAAGAATTTGTCACGAATGCACTTCTTGACTGAGTAAAATAGAGTTACCTTGAAACTCTAA
Organism: Ondatra zibethicus; assembly: GCA_004026605.1. Lineage (NCBI taxonomy): Eukaryota > Metazoa > Chordata > Mammalia > Rodentia > Cricetidae > Ondatra > Ondatra zibethicus. The sequence goes on from PVIU01015715.1 coordinate 1,560, forward strand.
TATCCTCTTATGAAAAAATAAAATAAAAAATAAAAAAATAAAAAAAGAATTACCTTGAAGCAATGGTCCACAAAGGGATAGCGGGTGGGGCGCGGGAACAGATCTTGAACTGGAGACAGAGACCTTACTTTGCCCCAGGTCAAGAAGATAGCTACAGTATAAAGTGTAAACATGTTTTCATACCTCAGGACCGCACACTCTGCTGTGCGGGAAGGCTCACAGAGGAACATTTCCTAGTGATGAGGGAGAAATACCAAATAAGTTAACCCCAGGAGCTTCCTATCAATCTCCTACCTTGAAATCTCTCCTTCAGCACTTTAACATTCTTAAGACGGGCAAGGGCTTTCGCAATCACATTAAAGTATTAAACAACGTAAACTATCAAATTCACAAATACTTTTCTAGGGCTCTATCTACTAAAGTGTGTCATCAAACCTTATTGGTTTGCATTGCAAGGAGAATTTGGAAAAATCTAAACAAAAAGAAACATAGTAGTTAAATAATATCATAAACCAAATATACATAATAGACATCTTCAGAACCGAAAAGAATAAATATTCTTCTCAATAGCCCATGGGATGTTTTTCTAAAATCAACCACATGTTAAGACATAAGTCTCAAAAGATGTAAATTGTAGTAACAATCAACATTCTACCTGACCACAAAGGGTTAAATCTGGATATCTTCAGAAATAGAAACTACAGAAAGTAAAGAAATTCATTGAAATTAAATAGCACACTACTGAGTGATAATAATAACAAGAAATAAAAACTGAAAAACTAAATTGCATGAAAATAAAAATACTATACATTAATATATGTGTGTATAAATATACACACACATACATATATATATATATATATATATATATATATATATATATATATATATTAGCACTAACAATTGAACTAAAAACCCATGGAACACAATGGACATAGTCCTAAAAAGAAAATTTATAGAATTAAGTACCTACACCAAATCATTTGAGACATCTCAAATTAATAACTTAATAATGGACCTGAAGGCCTAAGAAAAACAATCACAAGTAACACCTGAAAGTGACAGATTGGAAGGCATGATCAAAATCAAGGCTGAAATTAGTGACATAGGAGCCACAACAATACCAAAAACAACACAAAGAATCAATAAAATGATGATTTCGGTCTTTGAACTCATCAACAAGTTTGACAAATTGAACTGCTTAGTTTTTTTGTTTTTGGTTTTGGGTTTTTTTTTGTTGTTGTTGTTGTTTTGTTTTGCTTCTTTGTGTTTTTTCAAGCCAGGGTATCTCTGTGTAGTATTGGTTGTTCTTTTTTTTTTTAACTTTTATTTTATGTGCATTGGTATGAAAGTGTCAGATCCCCTGGAAATGGATCTTCAGACAATTGTGAGCTGCCATGTGGGTACTGGGATTTGAACCCCGGTTCTCTGGAAGAGCAGTCAGTGCTCTTAACCACTGAGCTATCTCTCCAGCCCTGTATTGGTTGTTCTTAAACTTACTTAGCAGAACAAACTGGACTTGAACAAACACCAATCTGCCTCTGCCTCCCAAGTACTGGGATTACTGGTATGGGCCATGGCTGTCCAGCTGAACTGCTTAGGTTTTTTTCTTTTGTCTACTTGATACCACCTAGAGTCATCTGGGAAGGGAAATCCTCAATTGAGAAAATTCCTCCAAAAGATTGGTGTGTATGTAATTATATGTGTCATATTTGTGATTAATGGTTGATGTGGGAGGTCCCAGTCCACTGTGGGCAGTACCTCTGTGTGTAGGTGGTCATGGGAGGTATAGTAAAAGTAAACAAACATTAATCCAACAGCAAGCCAGTGAGTAGCATTCCTTTATTACCTTTGCTTCAGTTTCTGCTTCCTGGTTCTGCTCTGAGTTCTTACTTTCCTTTCTGATGGACTTTAAGCTGTAAACTGAAATAAACCCCTTCCTCCCAATGTTGATTTGAGTCCTGATCTCTATCGCATTAAGAAAAACAAACGAGGACACAAATCTTTTGCCAAATTCACCAAGGAAAGGGAGATAAAAGCCAAATGAATGTAATCAGTGAAAGAGGAGATGTTACAACAGAACATCACTGAGAACACTCAGAGAGTCATAAAGCTTACCTCTAAAACAGAGGAAGTGCAGCAAGGGAACACTCCTCCATTGCTGGTGGGAGTGCAAACTCGTACAGCCATTTTGAAAATCAATATGGCAGTTTCTCTGAAAATTGGGAATCAATCTGCCTCAAAACTCAGTGATACCACTCTTGGGCATATATCCAAAAGACGCTCAATCATACCACAAGGACACTTGGTCAACTATGTTCACAGCAGCATTATTTGTAATAGTCACAACCTGAAAACAACCTAGATCCCCCTCAACTGAAGAATTGATAAAGAAAATGTGGTACATTTTCACAATGAAGTATTACTCAGCTGTCAAAAACAATGACACCAGGAAATTTGCAGGCAAACGGATGGAACTAGAAAACAACATATTAAGTGAGGTAACCCAGGCCCAGAAAGACAAACAATGTATGTACTCACTCAGAAGTAGATATTAGGTATAAGGCAAACATAACCATGCTACAGTCCACAGACAGAGAGAAGCCAGGTGGTAAGTAGCATATTCCCTGGTATTGAGTTACTCCGCTGATGCAATAGGCCAAATTTAACTGAATTAAAGACCAGGTTTTAATCCAAGCAAAGCATCCCTGGTGGTTCACACAGAAAAGGAGAAACCACAAGCCAATTCTATGGGCCAGACCTTAAATACTCTGAAGGCCTAGTCTTTGAGCAGCTCTGGGGGAGGAGTTTTGCTTTGTGGGCTTTCTTTGGGCTGTGTCTGGAATGGAGGCCCCAGCTGGAGATCCCAACACTAGGTAACAAGGAGGGCTCAAGGTGGGGATAAATGGATCTCCTTGGGAAGAGGAACTAGAAGAGATGTCCTGGGTGAACTTGGGGTGGGTAGAAATAAGAACTTGAGGGATCGGGAAGGGAGTGGGAGGAGGGGGAGAGTATTGAAAGGGATTACAGGAAAGGGGAGACTTCTAGGGGTCAGTTAGAAACCTGATACAAGGCCAACTCCCATGAATCTACAAGGATGACCAACTGGCCATCTCCTGTAATCAGAGTGGTGACTACCTCAATTGTGATGAGAGAGCCTTCATCCATCCAGTAACTGACAGAAACAGATGCATAGACCCACAGTCAAACATTAGGCCGAGCTCTGGTAATCCTGCTGAAGAGATGGAAAAAGGATTATATGAGCCAGAGGGGTCAAGAAAATAACAAGAAAACTCACAGAAACAACTAAACAGTGTCATAGGATCTCACACAGAATCTAAACCAACAACCAGCATGTATGGGACCAACCTAAACCTTCTGCATAAATCTGACAGTTGTGTAGCTTGGTATATTTGTTGAACTCTTAACAATGGGAGCAGAGACTTTCCCTAATGTTTGATTGGAGCTTGGGAACTGATTCCTCATACTGGATTGAATTGCCCAGTCTAAATAAAAAGGGAGGTGCTTCATCTAACTGAAACAGAGGAGGAGTGGATTGAAAGAATGTGGAGGAGAGGTGAGGGAGGGGATGAGAGGAGAGGACAGAGGGGAAACCAGTTGGACTGTAAAATAAATGAATTAAATTAAAAATGTATATCTCTTTAAGCTGGAAAATCTAAAAGAAACTGAGGAGTTCCAGAGATCCTGTGTCCTCTTCTGGACTTTGAATGCACCAGATACCCATGCAGTACTTCAAGAGGACCTTAGATCTCTGAAACTGGAACTACAGACAGCTGTGTACTGCTGCATAGGTCCTGGGTTTTGCACAAGTGTCCTCTTGGCATCTGAGCCATCTTTCCAGTCCCACCTTTCAAGACATCTGTAGAATTCTCTGCTAAACTTATATGGAACAGAGAAATCTTTTAATTGGGAAATTATTAATTACTACTTATATCTCATTGATTGTTTTGGGTCAGCTTCAATTATTTACTTAGTCTTGATATAACTTTTGTAGGTCACATCCATTTCAAAACTTCTCAGTTTCTTTTAGATTTTCCAGCTTAATGGGATATAATTTTTTTTATTTGATGTATTTATTTATTTTACATCCTGACTGAAGTTTCCCCTCCCTCCACTCCTCTAATTCCCTCTTTTTCTTTTTTTAACCAATTCTAATGTTTGATCATCTCACTTCTATTCATTCAAAAAATTACCCATCTCTTCATCATGATTAATGTCTTCCTTATCTTCTTTAAGCATTTTTATGTATTTTTCTTTGTTTTTGTGGGTTTTTTGGTTTTGTTTTGTTTTTGTTTTTGTTTTCAAGACAGGGTTTCTCTGTAGCTTTTAGAGCCTGTCCTGGAACTAGCTCTTATAGACCAGGTTGGCCTCAAACTCACTGAGATCTGCCTGCCTCTGCCTCCTGAGTGCTGAGATTAAAGGCGTGTGCCACCACCCCCAGCTTGATAACAGTCTAAATTAATGTGCAAGTTACCCCAAATTGAACAAGGATACATTCCTCTTGTTTTTATGTTTTTTTCAATATTCTTTTGGACTCACTCCTGTATTTCTTTATCTAAAGTTCTTTCTTCAAGAATCCAGGAATTATAATAAAAAATACTTGCAAGCAATCTAATACGTATGATTTTGATACTTGAGCTCCCCCTTTCTTTAAGAAATAATGCATAAGCTCAACATAAGGCAAAGCCGTCCCTGGTTTGTGCCCCATTATTCTCAATCACATTTTCTATGAGGATTGCAACTTGTCTTAGTTAGGGTTTCTGTTGCTGTGAAGAGACACCATGACCATGGCAACTCTTATAAGGGGAAACATTTAATTGGGGTGGCATACCGTATCACCATGGTGGGAAGTATGACAGTGTGCAGGCAGACATGGCGCTGGAAAAAGAGCTGAGAGTTCAATACCAGATCAACAGGCAGAAGAAAGAGGATGCAACACTGCCTATGGATTAAGCATCTGAGAGCTCAAAGTGTGCCCCCAGGGACACATTTCCACCAACAAGGCCACACCTACTCCAACAAAGCCACACCTTACAATAATGCTACTCCCTGTGGGCTTGTGAGGGCCAGCTCAATTCGAACCACCACACTATTCTCTTATCTCATGCCAACTTCAGGTAGCTTCTCATGGGCCACTTGTTTATCGTTGTAATTGGTGGTAGAATCTGGGAGAATAGAGCCTAAAAATGAGGCAGACTAAATTCTAATAAAAGAGACAACTTTATTCAGAGCATCAATTTATTCCCTAAGGGTTAAGTAGAGTTACATGAGTGAACTATACAATCACAAGGACCAACCGTACATGGAAAGATCATGTTTTCCTATAGAGACATAGAAACAAATAACTATAAGCAGTTACAATGAATAATTGTAGTAATTATTGTAATTAATAATAAATGTAAATGAAGTAAAATCACTCCTATCCATTATACCTGGAAGGGGTATGAAAACATATTCCAAGAACAATTCTGTGGTTTTGAAGAAACTGAGGTCACAAGACTCTTGCCTAATGTCACAAGATCATGTGGGAAGTCCTTCTGTATATGTGTTGCTTTTATTGGTTAATGAATAAAGAAGATGGCTTGGCCTGTAACAGGGCAGAGTAGAGCTAGGTGGGGAAAACTAAACTGAATTCTGGGAGAAAGAAGGCAGAGTAGTGAGATGCCATGCAGCTGCCAGAGGGGAAAGATGGGAGCTGCCAGCTGGAACCTTGCTGGTAGGCCATGAGTCTCATGATAAAACAGAATAATGGAAATGGGTTAATTCTAGATGTAAGAGCTAGCTAGCTATACACTTACACTATTGGCCAAACAGTATCGCAAATAATATAGTTTCTGTGTGATTATTTTGGGAGTCTTGGTAGCCAGGAAATGAACAGGCAGCCTCCAACAACAAGACTTTTTGTCTTGGTTTCTTGGCGGTTTCTCACAAGCACTCAGAATTCTCCTCATAGTACTTCATTCTTAGACCATGTTCTGGCACTGTCTCAATTCACCTATAAAAAGATACAGACAAAGAAAAAAAAAGATACAGACTAGCAGTCTAGATTAGAAAATAAGATCCCTCCTTTTACTACCTCCTAAAGACATACCTAGATTATTTTAGGGTCAAAGAGTGGAGAAAGATCTTTAAAGCAACTCAGAACAAAAATCAAGCAAGGTTCACTCTTCCAATGTCCAACAAAATAGTTGTAAAACTAAACAGAGTTAGAAGAAATTTTTAAATAAAAGGTTACTTCATAGTTTTCAAAGAACTATTCATCAAAACATAATTACCATTCTAAATATATATGAATCAAACACTAACTCACCCTATTTCACAACGCAGATACTACTAGATGCAAAACTTGTTCTTTCAATGCAGTGAAAGTAGTGAATTCAATATGGCACTCTTACCCTTAGATGCAATAACTACAAAGAGAGAGAAAGAGAGAGAGAGACAGATGATTGACACCAGAGATTGAGTGGACATAATCAGATATTTAGAACATTCTGCCCAAACACAGAATATACCTATTTTTCAGTAGCCAGTAGAAATTAGACTAAAATAGGTCATATATGAGGACACAAATCAAGTCTCACCAAATACTGTAAAACTGAAACATGTCTTTATATTCTATTGTTCTTTAAAGTAAGGCTTAGATTCTGCATTAGCTTATAAAGGTCAGAATGAGGACAAGTCGTAAACAAGTCTAGGTGCAGCCAGCTGGCAGTTGATTGGGGAGCCTGTGGGCAGAACAGAAGGTGAACTATCATGACCCCCAGAGTGCTAGAATCAGCCATAGCAGAGGTTTGTGGTTTTCAAGGGAACAAACAGCCATGTCCCTGAGATGACCTCTCTGCTTGGTTTGAAATAGCCAATAGAATGCTTGTTGCTATGCAGATGCTTATGTAACCTCCTCTACCCTATAAAAGCACTGTACCCCAGAAGCCCGGGGCATTCAGTTAGCTGAAGCTGCTGACCACCCGCAGGCACCTGTGTGCTTCAATAAAGACCTCTTGCTCTTTGCATCCAGTGGCCTGCTGTCGGTTCTTGGACTGGGGACTCCGAGGGTCTTTCACATACAAACTCATGAGGGCTAAATAACACACTATTGAGGGGTGGATAGGACTTCAAAGAAATCAAGAAGTTATGTCACCTGGAAGAAAATTAGCACACAACATACAAAACCTTATGAATTACAATGAAGGTAGACTTAACAGAGAAATTTGTACCTTTACATGCCCATAGTAAAAATACAAACAAGGGATAGAAGAGGGCTCAGTGGTTAAGAGTCCTTCCAGAGAACCTGAGTTTGGTTCCAAAACACATGTCTGGTGGACCATAGTTCCATATAGTTCCAGGCCTGAGAGTTCCAACACCATTTTTACTAGAGGAGAATAAATAATGAAGAATAAGACATAAAGAAACAAAATATAAATTTTCTAATCTGCAAAAAACTGGGAAACTGATGGTTCTTTGAAAGATGAACATGACTATAAACCCTTAGCCTAATTTTCCAGGAAAACAGATTTAAATTAATTAAATTAGAGCTGAAAGGAGAGAGATTTCACTAGACAACAAAGAAATTCAGAGAATCATACAGGAAAGGAATGTTTATATACCAATACACAGGAAAATCTATAAGAAATATATGAATTTATAGAAACATTTGACCCACCAGAGTTAAACCAACTGAAATAAATACTTTCAACAGAGCTGGAAAGATGGCTCAGCAATTAAGAGCACTGGCTGTTCTTTCAGAGGTCCTGAGTTCAATCCCCAACCACCACATGATGGCTCACAACCGTCTGTACTGGGGTCTGATGCCCTCTTCTGGTAGATAGAGCACTCATATGTATAAAATAAATAAATAATTCTTTAAAAAATAATAATAATTTTAACAGAGCTGTATCATGCAATGAAACTGTAATAGTACAAAAACAAGCAAACATGTCCCAAAGGATTCAGTGCAGCCCGTTAGCAGGCCTTCAAAGAGGCAATAACCCAATACTTAATGAATTATTCTGGAACATAGAAAAGGAAGACTTTCGTATGAAGTCATTGTTATCCTGATTTCAAAAACAGACACAGAAAAAAAGAATTACAGTTCAATCTCTTTGGTCAACACATATGCCAAACTTCTTTATAAAATCCTGACTTCCTAACAGAATTCAAGAACTGATCAGACCAATCAATCTCATTGTTCAAGCTGCCTTCATTCAAGGCTGCAGAGATGGCTCTACGTACAAAAAGGAATAAATGTAATTCCTCACTTAAATGTGTGTGTTGGAGACAGACATTACACAGTTGTCAAGAACTGCATACAAGTGCTTTTTTTCTTTTTCATTTTCTTTTCTTTTCCTTCTACAAAATTCCAGCTTCCCTTCCTGAAAAATGCCCTGAAGAGACAAGGGATAGAAACAAGTTCAATATATTTGAACTTGGTAAAGCTATATGACAAGATTATAACAAACTTTCTGCTAATTAGAGAGAATCTCAAACCACCTCTGTTAGGATCAGAAACAGAGGTTCACTACAAAGATTCACTACAATCGAAAGTAGTCCTTGATGTCTTAGCTAGTAGCAGTGCAATTATCCACAATAATACACCACTCCTGTTTTTGATTCTTCTTTTGTTTAGTGTTTTTAGACATGGACTCAGTCTAGCCAAGTATAAACATAAATTTATGGCAGTCATCTTTCCTTTCCTCTTTTTCATAAGTGCTGAAATTATAAATATCAGCCAGAATGGTCACATGACCTATAAGAAAAGAAACTGACTGTAGAAAACTGTAAAAGAAATAAACAGACAGAATGAAGGTCAGGAAGGGAGTTAGACATTAGATACTAACATGGAGTAGACGTTCAACAGAGACTTGTTCTGCAATGATGGTGCAAATTTCTAAGTTGAAGACCAATACAGTGTGAGATCTATTTAAAATGTATAGAACTAGGGCTGTACAGTCGGCCAAGTGGTTGAAAGTACTTGTTGCTCTTGCAGAGAACCTGGGTTAAATTCCCAGCACCCACATCAGATGGTTCACAACAGTTAACTGTTTCAGGGAGAGGGTCATTTTGTTTGACCCGCCTATACTTCCTCCCTGGTTAGTGATCAATCAGCGTTTATTTAAAATATAATTGACAGAATATAGACAATTGTCCCACACTACTTTCCCCTTGAAACGCCATAGAGTTGTGGCAATAAACACATGGCTAAACAGCCAGTACCTCGGCCATGAGGTTGGAATCTCAGAAAGCTAAGGAATGGGCTGGATCCAGCCATGAAAGCCATGGCTTTAATCCTATCCATATTGCTTAGCAAATTAAAGACTAACATGGTCTGAAAAAGAGATATATACAGAAAAGAGAGATTCAAAGATGAAGAAAACCTCTAAATGATAAAAAAAATGTATGCGCAGTAAAGGTTAAAGTCCTTAAAATAAAAAGAAAAGAAAGAGAGTAGTTGGGTGTGGTGTGATGGTACACACTTTAAATCCTAACACTTGGGAGGCAGAGGTAGACGGACCTCTGTGAGTTCAAGATGTGGTGGCACACGCCTTTAATCCCAAAGCTTGGGAGGTAGATGCAGACAGACTTCTGTGAATTCAAGGTGTGGTGATGCACACCTTTAATACCAGCACTTGGGAGGCAGAGGCAGGTGGATCTCTGTGAGTTCAAAGACAGCCTGGTCTACAGAGGGAGTTCCAGGACAGCCAAAGATATACAGAGAACCTGTCTCAAAAAGTAAAAGTAAAAATAAAAGAAATAGAGGTTAAAGTAAAGCCACATAAAGATGGATGCCCCAACGGTACAGAAGAACTTTGGGTAACTGTCTAGGCAGTGAGATGTCTCTGTCATTTCTAGAGTTTTGGAATTAGTTTACAATGTACTTCCTGTTTACTTAGGTAATATTGTATCCTTCTGGAGTCTTTGATGGAGTTGAAGAATAGATAGTTATAGTTCTAGTTTTCCTTTGTTATGATAAAAGATAAAATAGATATAAATATTGTAACTGTAATTCTTGCTTGATACCTGTTATATGTAATTTTACTATGTTAAAGCCTTCCTTTTTTGTTTAAAGAGAAAAGGGGAAATGGTGTGGGAGGTCCTTCTGTCTTTGTGTTGCTTTCATTGGTTATTAAAGAAATTGCCTTGGCCTTTTGATAGGGCAGAACTTAGGTAGGTGGGGGGCGGGGGACAGAACTGAATGCTTGGAGGAAGAAAGCAGGGTGAGAGATGCCATGGATCTCCTGCCTGAGATGGACACTGGTTAGAATATTGCCAGTAAACTACAGTCACGTGGCGATACACAGATTAATAGAAATGGGTTCCATTAAAATGTAAGAATTAGCACATAAGAAGTTAGAGCTAATGGCGAAGTAGTGTTTTAATTAATACAGTTTCTGTGTGATTATTTTGGGTGTAAGTTAGCAGGGTGACTGGGACGACAAGCAGCCTGCTCCTCCTGTTACAGATAACCATTTGATCCAGGGGATCCTATGTCCTCTTCTGACCTCAGCAGCACCAAGCACAAACATGGTGTACATACATAGAAGTCAGCAAAATACTCACTATTAGTACTAGTCAACATTCTTTAGAACAGAGCTAAGAGAATGTGTGTGTGTGTGTGTGTGTGTGTGTGTGTGTGTGTGTGTGTGTGTGTGTGTGAAGAGGGTTTGTTAGAGTAACCAATTGTAAGCTATAATCCTGCCAGTTCAACAATGCCTGTAGACCAGTGGAAAGTCTAGGAATCTAGTAGTTGTCCAGTTCATGGGACTGGTGTCTCAGCTGGTCTTCAATACATGCCAGAATCCCAAAGTAGGCTCTAATAAGAGTGAAGGGGTAAACTTGCCAGCAAGAGTTGAGAAAGACTGTGGATATGAATGTGATTGGCAGTGTGATGAAAATCAGCATCAGATTCCAGAGAAGGTACCTAAGAAATCCATGCCTCCTGAAATAACAGTATATGAAAGACGATTGTATATCAGAAACATAATTAGTTATACATGCATCCTCACATGTGTACCTCAGAGATCAAGCTAGAGGAAAACTATGTGAATACAGAGACACTTTAGAGAAAACCTTTAAGCATCAAAACATTGGAAAGGTATCAATCATTCTGAATCACATTAGATACTTGAAACATCTACTACAGAGAAACCATATAAAAAAATCAACAATGGAATGAAGCCTATAGGAATCATCCTTCTGATCAGCCTCATGAAAGAACTTACAACTGGAAATAAACTCAATGAGACCATCTTATAAAGATTTACAAATGGCTAGCTAGACGAAGGAATCCATAAAAGAATGAAATCATTTTTGTGCAAGCATCCTGTAGGAGCCTTCCTTGATTGCAGTGGACCCAGCAATCATGAAACATATTGAAAGCTGGATGGTAGAAGCGCACAATGGCGTATCCATGTAATTGCAGGTAATGCCAGTAGTATGGGAAAACTTCCAAGAGCCCAGAAAGTCATTGAATTATTGAGAGGCACAGGCAGGGCCATCATGGACCTCAGGGTTATCAAAGAAAACTTTATCATCAGTAGTTGGACAGCACCCATATTCTCCAAGATGTCTCTGCCCCAGAGGTTTCTAGGTACCAGAGAAATAATAGGGTACATGGCTTCCTTGTTGCCATCAAGGTCTCTCCAATGGATGGGATGCATGGAAACTTGACTCTTGCTGGCTTCCTATTCCACTAATGGGAGCCACAGGTCTAAATTTCCAATGGGGGAAGTGGAGTGCTTCCATTTCTGTTAATATGGTGACATCACACCCATTTTCACCAACCCTCTGAGAGCTTGTACAAGATAGTCAGTCACCTTTGGGTATCACGGAAAAAAATGGGCAATGACCAATTGATTTTTAGATTACCAGAGCCTCCTCTTACTGGTGCAGCTGAGGAATGCCCTGCCTAGAGTTTAAAGGGGCAGGTACACCAAAGACTGTGATGTGCAATCCTTGGCCCAATGAAAACCCTATTGTATTTAGTGCTTCAGGTTCTAGGTTTTGCCCCAGTGCAGTCATGCCATAGAAGTTCTGGTTAGCTGCATCCCCAGCAAGATCAGTCTACTTGAGGAGCCTTGGAATGTGTCATGGAAATGCTGACTGTCTGCAAAGAGGGCATCCAGGGAAGTGGTGAGGGCAGCGATGGGACCACTAGTGAGGTCAAGATCTCTTGTGGCCAATACCCACTTGTGAAAGTCCTTATTGCAGACCACTGTGACCGCATTATAGGCTGGACATCCCCAAACCATGACTGATGGATGGGATGACCAAGGTTCCTCATCCAGTGAGCATGTCAAGGGTCACTGGAACATTAATTAAGAACTTGAGCTTTCTCTTGATCCTTGTAAGCTGATTTCAAACTAAGAAAGGTGACTAGTTCCTGCACAGCATTGAGCAGACTATAGCACCCAAAGTTAGTCTGTAGTTGCATTATCTATTGAATGATGACCTGTCCATTAGTCATAGATTGGCTCTCAAGCCCATTACCACCAGGTTTCTAATCTGGCCTTCAGAGCTCTTAACATATGTAGGCTGTGGGACTCTTCAGCATACTTCTGCAATCTTATTCAAAAGCCAGGGGAACTTTCTATTGATTTTCTCACACGTGTCAATGAGGAAGTAGAGTGGAGAGTTGACCTGGGCCCCAATAGGGAAATGTTAGTCAAACAATTGGTTTGTGCACAAGGCATAAAGCAGCTTTATCCAAGTCTATCTGGTCCTTAGGAATAATTCTATTACAAACTGACCATGATTTTAACATTGGTTTCACAAAAGATGAAATCATGCCATGTGAGAGTATCGCTTCCTTGAATCTCCTTAAGTCTAACATTGGCACAGGCATCCAATTAGCTCTTTTAGAGGCTCTATCATTTGGCAATTCCTGTAAGGTTACTGGATATATTAAAATTGGGTTTTGAGAACCTTAGGCTGTTCCTCCCTAACCTTAGAATTCAATGGTGAAATTGGTTCTCATTAAATTCCTCATCTGTACATGAATATCTCAATGATCTGTTTTATTAAGTTTTTCCAACACTTGTATCTTGGTAGTCAAACCAAATAACTTTTTAAGAGATCAACCAAGATTTATCAAAACAACATCAAGGTTATCATAATGGTAACTAGCAGTATGTTTGCCAAATTTAAGTTGATTATCCCTTCATTTGGTTGTTCTATTTTTAAAACATACATGATCATATCGAGACATAACTTTCTGTTTTGTAATTTTGCCTCTTATTTTTTACCATGGGAAAAACTCTCCCTTTTAACTAATTCCTCCCTTAAAAAGTCCCAATTTTCTCATGAAATCTACTGATGATGATGAAGATGTGAGGCTTATTGCTTCTCCACAGAGCAGTAAAATCTTGACAGAAGTTCAAGGCAGTTACCTAGCTTGGCAGCAGCCCAACAAGTAGGTTCATGGAAACTCCACCAGGAAAGAAAAAAAGGAAAATCTAACAGATAGTGTGGTGACTCCAGCAACATGTAGCTCTGGCCTATGCCGGTGGTTGCAATGCCACAGGCAAATAGATTTTTCATTAATTCATACCTCCAAAAGTTGGGCACCAGATGTTGCATGAATAATAAAAACCCAGAGACAATTTTGAGGTTCAAGCTGAATATCAGAAAAGCAAAGCAGTCAAGACACTGAAGAGTTTTTACCTCTATCAAGGCTCAGACAAACAAGGGGGTGAACCCACTTTCAGCATGACTGTAGACTGCAATGCTCCCCTCCAAACCTCAGACTGCAATGAGCTCTTGTCTTCCCCTGCCTTATATGCTTCTTTCCGTCCAGCCATACCACTTCTGTCTCCACCTCCCTAGTGCTGGGAATAAAAGCATTAGAGTCTCAAGTGCTGGGAGCACCATTATGTGAATTCTAGTTCTCTTTTGGACTAACTCAGTCTTTTTTATTATTTATTATGTATACAATGTTATGTCTGCATGTGTCCCTGCAGGCCAGAAGTTGGCACCAGATTTTATTACAAGTGGTTGTGAGCCACCATGTGGTTGCTGGGAATTGAACTCAGTGCTCTTAACCACTGAGCCATCTCTCCAGCGCAGACTAACTCAGTCTTGTTTAGCCAGGGTGGTCTTGAGTCATTGGATTAAAGGTGTGTGCCACTACTTTCTGGCCTCTAGAAACATAGCTTTACACCCTGATCTTCAGGAAAGCTTTATTTATTAAAACAGAAATAAAATATCACTATGCTTATAGAACACCCGATTTTTGACATGGAGGCTAAAACTGTACAATAGGTAAAAGAAAGCATCTTCAACAAATGGTACTGGCATAACTGGATATCAATATGTAGAGGAATGCAAGTAGATACATATCAATTCCCATGAACAAAACTAACACCCAAATGAGTAAAAGACCTCAACATAAATTCAGTTCCACTGAACATGATAGAAGAGAAAGTCAGAAGTAGCTTTGACTACATGAAAACAGGAGATCCCTTCCTTAATATTACACTAGTAGCACAGACACTGAGAACAACAATTAATAAATGGGACCTCCTGAAACTGAGAAGCTTCTGTAAGGCAAAAGACATGGTGAATAAGACAAAAGGACAGTGTACAGAATGAGAAAATATCTTCACCAACCCTGCATCTGACAAAGGGTTGATCTCCAAAATATATAAAGAACAAGACACTAAACATCAAAATACCAAATAATCCAATTAAATATAGGATGCAGATCTAAACAGAGAATTTTCAAAAGAAGAATTCCAAATGACCAAAAGAGTTATGGAATTATTCAACATCCTTTGCCATTAGGGAAATGCAAATCAAAATGAATCTGAGATACTATCTTACATCTGTCAGAATGGCTAAGTTCACACTGACAACAGTTCATGCTGAAGAGGATGTAAAGTAAGAGGATCTCTCCTCCACTGCTGATGGGAGTGCAAACTTGTACAGCACTTTGGAAATCAGTATGGTGGTTTCTCAGAAAATTGGGAATCAATCTACCTCAAGACCCCCACAATATAATTTTGGGGCATATAGCCAAAGGATGCACTTCATACCACAAGGATATTTGCTCAACTATGTTCATAGAAGTATTATTTGTAATAAACAAAAACTGGAAACAACTTATATGCCCCTAAAAGAATGAATAATAAAAATGTGGCACATTTACACAATGGAGTAATACTCAGCAGTAAAATCAAGGACATCTTGCAATTTGCAGGCAAATGGATGGAGGTACACAAAACCATCCTGAGTGAGGTAAGCCAGCCTTAGAAAGACAAACATGGAATGTTGATGTTAAACAGAAGGCAAAGGATACCAGGCTACAATTCACAACCCCAAGGAAATTGGATAAAAAGAACCATAAGAGGGATACACATGAAGGGTCCAAGGAAAGGAAAATAGTTAAGATCTACTTACTGGACATGGAAGGGGAAAAGGGAAGGAATGGAGGATGGCCATATGAGGACCTGAGATGGCTGAGTTGGGGAAGCGATGGAAAGAGGGAGCAATGAAAGAGTTATCTTGATAGAGCAAGCCATTATGAGGTGAGGGAGAAACCAGGAGTTAGGGAAATTCCCAGGAATTCACAAGGATGACCCCAGCTAAGACTCCTAGAAATAGTGGAGAGGGTACCTGAACTGACCTTCTCCTATAATCCAATTGGTGACTACCATAATTGTCATCATTGAGCCTGCATCCAGTAACTGATGGAAGCAGAAGCACAGATCCAGAGCCGAGCACGGAGCTGAGCTCCTGGAGATTAGTTGAAGAGAAGGAGGAGGGATCATCTGAGCAAGGGGCAACAAGATCATCCTGAGAAAACCACAGACAGGCGACCCAACTAGTGGTAGCTCATGGATTCAAGATCGACAGTTAGGGATTCTACCTGGGACCAAACTAAGTCCTCTGAATGTGGGTGACAGTTATATGTCTTGTTCTGTTTGGGGAAACCATGGGAGTGGGACCAAGACTTACCCTAGGTACATGAATGGACTTTTTGGAGCCCATACCCTATGGTGGAACAAGTTGCTCAGCCTTATACACAGCGAGGATCTTGGTCCTGCCTCAAATTGGTATACCAGACTTTATTTTCTCCCAAAGGGAGGCCTTACAAACTCTGAGGAGTGGATGGAGATAGGATGAGCAGAGGTCGGTAGTGGAAAAAGGGGAGGGAGTGGGAACTGGAAATGGTATGTAAAATAAAAAAAAATAAAGAAAAAAAGATTGACGGGGAACAGATACAACTTCAACCCATTGATTAAATCACTCTAAATTGAGAAATTCTCCATATCTACATCCCCCTCTCCTAAAACTGCAAGCAGAAATAAGAATAAAAAGGGGTTTTATAAATGTACCTTCTTATACCAAACCTTCCATTTTGGTTTTTATCAATTACAAAAACTGTTATTTCATCATTTTAAATGACAATATTGTTGAATATTGTCATTTAGAATAGTCTATGAATTACCATGTATTTTCCTTTGCTTTTTGTTCCTTTAATAAGTATCATGAGTAAAAGCAATTGGGTTCCAAGTAGTATTAATTTAACTTATTGTTTCAGGTCACAAACCATCATTGAAGGAAGCCATGGCAGAAAGTATGGAAGAATCAGATTATTAACTGATGATTACTTAGTATTCTTATTTAAGCCAGGTCCACCTTTGTAGTGATGGTGCTGGCCATTCTGAAGTAGGCCCTCTAAAATCAACTAAAAGTATCCCTCACAGACATGGCCACAGGCCCATCTGAGCAATATATTTCCTAAATTGAAACTCCCTCTCCCAAAGTAATACAAGTTTGAATCAAGTTGACAATGAAAATGTATTAGGACATTATCACAGCTAACAGATTGTGTTTTCTGAAGTCTAGAGGAAACACTGAATGCCTCTGACCTGCAATCAAAGAGATTTATGTACCGCCGTGAGTGAGTGTGCCTGTAACTCAACCTGGATTCTATGCAGGAAGAGTAAGCACTCACAATTGCTGAGCCAAACTAGAAACTACCTTTAAGAGACTAATTAAATAATAACCTTACTTCCCCTTACATTTTCTCTCCAACCCTTCCCACTTCCTCATAATACCTTCTGGAATCGGTGGCACAGTTTTCTTTATCATTGTTACATAAATAACCTTGTAAATATATGATTACAGCCTCCTAACACAATTTTGTTGTTTGGATGTGTATCATTTTACATTTGACCACTCTGTATTGAATAATCAATTACATGACTCCTATCTTGGAGATGCTACTTCTCCCTCTTCTATTAGGTGCCTATGCTTCTTTTTTGGCATAGTATCCCATGAGATTTCCTACTTCCCTGTCTGTTAGTATTGCCATCTTTCTTGTTTCTGAAGCCATATTACACATGTAGTTTCTCTGTTTTATTTAAGAGAACCTCACACAAGACATCTTGGTAGTCTGATTCTTACCATCCGTTCACTCTTTGAGGGTATTGCCTAAGACTCAGGTACAGGCATTGTCTTATAGATGTATTAAGTGGAACAGAGATCCTGCCCATCAATTAATCTCTACATTATGAATACATATGGGTTACTGGAATTGTTTGTGTGCCCTAAAGAGGTTATTTAAAGGTATGGGCTATCTTTCTGTGAGCATAAAGATAACTGTTAAAACCCAGAAATTAGGTGCACACCTTTAATCCCAGCACTAGGGAGGCAGAGGCAGGTGGATCTCTGTGAGTTTGAGGCCAGTCTGATCTAAAGAACGAGTTCCAGGACAGGCTCCAAAGTTACAGAGAAACCCTGTATCACAAAACCAAAAGAAAAAAAGAAAAATGAGTGCCCTGTTTAAGAAACAGCTTTCCAGGAGTGGGACTGAACTAGCTACCTAGGACAGAGAGAGAACAAGCTCCATGAGGTGCAGAAGCCAGGAGCAAGACCAGTTCCGGGACATGGGCAGATCAGGACTGAGCTGCTGACCATATCCAGAGTCAACCATCTCCACTGGAACAGGTACAGGGGAGTAACCACTGAGCAAGTGAGCCAGAGTCAGAGACCGCTGATGGTCCAGACGTGAATCCCGGACCTTCAAGGGAGTAGACCTAAGCCAACAACCCGGTGGTCTGGGGGAGAGCCTAGGACCTCCCAGGAACTAGGCCTGAGCCAGGACCTCTGCCAATCTGGTTGTAAGTGAACCTGGGTCCTTTGAGGGAGTAAGCAGGAACCAGAGATCTCGACAGGACCAGGTGTGAGTCTGGGACCTCAGAGAGAATAGGCCTGAGCCAGGACTACTGTGGGTTTGGACTTTGGTCTGGGACATCAAAGGGAATAGGCAGGAACCTGGAACCCCTGCGGGTCTGAGCTTGAGTTTGGAACCTCTGAGGAAGTAAGCAAGTCCTCTACAGTTTTGGGCGCACCAGAGCCTGGGACCTCTGAGGCAGTAGACTGGAACCAGAAACATTTCCAGGTCCAACTCCAACCCAGGGACTTCTGGAGGAGAAAATCCAGACCAAGATTTACAGGTACAGGTCAAAGCCAGTAACCTAGGCCAAAGTTGCCCTGAGGCAAGGAACTCTACCTTGGGCAACAAATTCCACAGGAGTGGAACTGAAGGAGACTCCTAGGACATAGAGAGCATGAGGAAACAAGCTCCACTGGGAGCAGAAACGAGGAGCAAATCCAGTCCTGGGAGCCAACCCAGTCCTGGGATACTGGCAAAACAGGACTGAGCCAACAACCTGACTCAGAATCTGAGACCTCCACAGTAACTGGAGTGGGACTGAACCAGTTACCTAAGACACAGAGAGAACAAGCTCCACCAGGAGCAGAAGCCAGGAGCAAACCCAGCCCCAAGACATGAGCAGATCAGGATTGAACCAGCGACCAGATGAGGAGTCAGGGAACACCACCAGAACAGGTCTAACTCCAAGCCAGGGACTTCTGCAAGAGGAGATCCAGACCAAGATTTACAGAAACAGATCAAAGTCACCAGCATAGGCCAAAGAAGGCCTGAAGCAGCAAACTCCAAGGGAGCAGACCAAAGCACAGGAACACTGACCTACCTCCAGGAAGAGGAATAACCAATGGGGTAATTAGAACTGTGACACTGACTGTACCACGAGAAAACCATCTTAGCTTTCAATTCACCGGCACCTAGAAGATTATTCAACAGAATCTCAGAAAGCCCCAACCACACCTATTAGAGGAAAAGATGAGTAGAAAAGGTAAAATCACAAGCTACACCACAAAGAGCAACACAATACCAGTAAAACCCAAAGACCCTACAAAAGTAAGATGTAAACAACCAAATATGGATGAACCAGAAAAAAATGATCTAAAAAGTAACTCCAAGAGAATGTTTGAAATGTTTAAAGATGAAATGAGAAATTACCTTAAAGAAATGGAAGAAAAAACAAACAAAAAAATTGGAAGATATCATGAAATCACTTAAAGAAGACCAAGAAAAAGAACTCAAACATATAACAGAAACTATTCAGGACTTGAAAACTGAGATAGAAAAAAATAAAGAAAACACAAGCCAAAGGAATTATAGAAATAGAAATCATGAGGAAAAGAGCAAGAACCACAAATGCAAGTACAAACAACAGAATACAAGAAACAGAAGAGAGAATCTCAAGTGTGGAAGATAAAATAGAGGAAATAGACTCATCAGTTAAAGAAAACATTAAATCTAACAAGAGCTTAACCCAAAATATCCATGAAATATGGGAAAACATAAAAAGGCCAAATTTTAGAATAATAGGTATAGAAGAAGGAGAAGAAAGTCAACTCAAAGGCACAGAAAATTTGTTTACAAAATCATAGAGGAAAACTTCCCTACCTAAAGAAAGATATGTTTATGAAGATACAAGAAGCCTACAGAACACCAAATAGACTGGATCCAAAAAAAAGTCCTCTTGAAACATAATAATCAAAACACTAAACATACAGAGTAAAGAAAGAATATTAAGAGCTGCAAAGGAAAAAGGACAAGTAACATACAAAGATAGACCTATCAGAATTACACCTGACTTCTCAGTGGAGACAATGAAAGCCAGAAGGTCATTGTCAAGCATTATGCAGACATTAAGAGACCACGGACGTACGCCAACCCAGGCTACTATACCCAGCAAAACTGTCCATCACCATAGAAGGACAAAACAAGATATTCCATGACAAATCTAGATTTCACCAATACCTAACCACAAACCCAGCCCTTCAAAAAATACTAGAAGGAAAACTCCAACCCAAGGAAGATGGCTACACCAACAAAAACACAGTCAATTGATGATCTCTTACATCAAATCCCAAAGAAAAAATGCACAAAATAACATCACCAACGAGGAAAACCAAATTAACAGGAGATAGCAACCACTGGACATTAATATCCCTTAATGTAAATGGACTCAACTCACCTATAAAAAGGCACAGGCTAACAGACTGGATACAAAACCAGAACCCATCTTTCTACTGCATACAAGAAACACATCTCAACCTCAAAGACAGACATCGTCTCAGAGTAAAAGGTTGGGAAAAAATATATCAATCAAATGGACCTAAGAAACAAGCGGGTGTAGCTATCCTAATATCGAACAAAATAGACTTCAAGCTAAAATCAGTCAAAAGAGACAAAGAAGGACATTTCATATTAGTCACAAGAAAAATCCATCAAAAGGAAATTTCAATACTGAACATCTATGCTCCAAATACAAGGGCACCTTCATATGTCAAAGAAACACTTCTAAACCTTAAATCATATATTAAACCCCACACACTAATAGTGGAAGACTTCAACACTCCCCTCTCACCACTGGACAGGTCAATTAGACAAAATAGAAACCGAGAAATAAGAAAACTAACAGGTGTTATGACTCAAATGGACTTAACAGACATCTATAGAATATTTCATCCAAAGAGAAAAGAATATACCTTCTTCTCAGCACCTCATGGAACCTTCTCAAAAATTGACCACATACTTGGTAACAAAAGAAACCTCAACAAATACAAAAAAATTGGAATAACCCAATGTACCTTATCAGATCACCATGCTCTAAAACTAGAAATCAATAGCAATACCAATTCCAGAAAGCCGTCAAACACATGGAAATTAAACAATGCTCACCTGAATCATCAATGGGTCAAGGAATAAATAAAGGGGAAAAATAAAGACTTCCTAAAATTCAATGAAAATGACCACACAACATACCCAAATTAATGGGACACAATGAAAACAGTGTTAAGAGGCAAGTTCATAGCACTAAATGCCTACATAAAGAAGCTGGAAAAATCCCACACTAGTTAATTAACAGAACTTTGAAAACTTTAGAACAGAAAGAGGCAAACTCACCTAAGAGAACTAGATGGCAGGAAATAATCAAATTGAGAGCTGAAATCAACAAAATAGAAACAAAGAAAACAATACAAAGAATCAATAAGACAAAGAGTTGGTTCTTCGAGAAAAATCAACAAAATAGACAAACTTTTATCCAAACTAACCAAAAGGCAGAGAGAGAATATCCAAATTAACAAAATCAGAAATGAAAAGGGGGACATAACAACAGACATGGAGGAAATACAGAGGATCATCAGGTCATAATTTGACAACCTTTACTCCACAAAATTGGAAAACTTAAAGGAAATGGACAGCTTTCTGGATAAATATCACTTACCAAAATTAAATCAAGACCAGATAAGCAAATTAAACAGACCTATAACTGCTGAAGAAATAGAAAGAGTCATCAAAAGTCTCCCAACCAAAAAAAGCCCAGGACCAGATGGTTTCAGCTCAGAATTCTACAAGACTTTTAAAGAGGAACTAATACTAATACTCCTCATATTATTCCACACAATAGAAACAGAGGGAACATTGCCAAACTCTTTTTATGAGACTACAATTACCCTGATACCTAAACCACAGAAAGACAATACTAAAAAAGAGAATTAAAGACCAATCTCACTCATGAACATTGATGAAAAATACTAAATAAAATACAAGTAAATCAAATCCAAGAACACATCAGAACCATCATCCACCATGATCAAGTCGGCTTTATCCCACAGATGCAGGGATGGTTCAACATATGAAAATCTGTCAACGTAATCCACCATATAAACAAGCTGAAAAATAAAAATCACATGATCATCTCATTAGATGCCAAAAAAGCATTTGACAAACTACAGCATCCCTTCATGATAAAGGTCTTGGAGAGAGCAGGAATACAAGGAACATACCTAAACATAATTAAGGCAATATACAGCAAGCCAACAGCCTACATCAAACTAAATGGAGAGAAACTCCCAGCGATTCCACTGAAATCAGGAACAAGACAAGGTTGTCCACTCTCTCCATACCTATTCAATATAGTTCTTGAGGTCCTAGCTAGAACAATAAGACACCAAAGGGAGATCAAGGGGATACAAATTGGAAAAGAAGAAGTCAAACTCTCACTGTTTGCTGATAATATGATAGTTTACATAAGTGATCCCAAAAATTCTACCAAGGAACTTCTACAACTCAAACACACTCAGCAATGTAGCAGGATACAAGATTAACTCAAAAAAAAAAAATCAGTAGCCTCCTGTACACAGATGATAAAAGGGCTAAGGAAGAAATCAGAGAATCAACACCCTTCACAATAGCCACACATGGCATAAAATATCTCAGAGTAACTCTAACCAAACAAGTGGAAGACTTGTATGACAAGAAC
This sequence comes from Ondatra zibethicus, assembly GCA_004026605.1. NCBI lineage: Eukaryota > Metazoa > Chordata > Mammalia > Rodentia > Cricetidae > Ondatra > Ondatra zibethicus. The sequence goes on from PVIU01015715.1 coordinate 24,221, forward strand.
TTTAAATCTTTGAAGAAAGAAAGTGAAGAAGACACCAGAAAGTAGAAAGACCGCCCATGCTCTTGGGTAGGCAGAATTAATATAGTAAAAATGGCAATTCTACTGAATACAATCTACAGATTCAACGCAATGCCCATCAAAATCCCAACAAAATTCTTCAAAGACCTTGAAAGAACGGTACTCAACTTCATTTGGAAAAGCAAAAAACCCAGGATAGCCAAAACAATCATGGGCAACAAAAGAATTTCTGGAGGCATCACGATTCCTGAACTTCAAACTCTACTACAGAGCTACAATACTGAAAACAGCCTGGTACTGGCATAAGAACAGACAGGAGGTCCAATGGAACCCAAAAGAAGACCCGGATATCAATCCACACATCTTCTCATCTTTGATAAAGAAGCAAAAAATATCAAATGGAAAAAACGAAAGCATATTTAACAAGTGGTGTTGGCATAACTGGATATCAACATGTAGAAAAATGAAAATAGACCCATATCTATCACCATGCACAAAACTCAAGTCCAAATGGATCAAAGACCTCAACATAAAGCTAGCCACACTGAACCTTATAGAAGAGAAAGTGGGAAGTACACTTGAATGCATTGGCATAGGGAACCACTTCCTAACTATAACCCCAGCAGCACAGACACTGAGAGAAACAATTAACAAATGGGACCTCCTGAAACTGAAAAGCTTCTGTAAAGCAAAGGATATGGTCAACAAGACTAAACGACAGCCTACAGAATGGGAAAAGATCTTCATTAACCCCATATCAGACAGAGGTCTGATCTCCAAAATATACAAAGAACTCAAGAAATTGGACACCTAAAGATCACATAATCCAATAAAAAAAAATGGAGTACAGACCTAAACAGAGAACTCTCAACAGAGGAATCTAAAATGGATGAAAGACACTTAAGGAAATGTTCAACATCCTTAGTCATCAGAGAAATGCAAATCAAACCAACTCTGAGATTCCATCTTACACCTATAAGAAGGGCCAAGATCAAAAACACTGATGACAACTTATGCTGGAGAGGTTGTGGGGAAAAGGAAACAACCTTCCTCAAGACCCAATAATACCACTTTTAGGTATATATCCAAAGGATGCTCAATCGTGCACAAGGACATGTGCTCAACTATGTTCATAGCAGTTTGTTTGTCACAGCCAGAACCTGGGAACGACCTAAATGCCCCTCGACTGAAGAATGGATAAGGAAAATGTGGTACATTTACACAATGGAGTACTATATGGCAGAAAAAGATAACGACAGCTTGAATTTTGCAGGAATGGATGGAGTTAGAAAGCATTATTTTGAGTGAGGTAACCCAGACACAGGAAGACAATTATCACATGTACGCATTCATAGGTGGTTTTTAAACATAAAGGAAAGAAAGCAATGCGACACTAAGAGAGACTTACATAGATCTAATCTATATGGGAAGTAGAAACTATAAAAAGTCAAGATCTCCTGAGGAAATTGGGAGCATGGAGGCTTTGGGGGAAGGTTAAAGGAGGGAGGGGAGAGACAGGGAGAGGAGCAGAGAAAAATGTAGAGCTCATTAAATATCAATAAAAAATGTAATAAACCCCAGAAATTATGCTGGTCTAATAAAATGGTTGAAGCAGGTTTTCTGAAACTCACGATCTCACTATCCTGATTCACTGGTTAAATATCTAGTACCAAGCCCTATTTCCCTCCTGTTGGGCAGGCTTTAAATCTAACTATACAGTAGTTGGTTACCAACAAGACATGAATGACACTATTTCACCTTTATTGATCCCCAGCGAGGCTCATGGCTATTTGTGTTCAGAGGGTTCTTATTTAATTTCTTAGAGCTGGGAAGAGACATCATGATGAAAATAACTTATGAAAGAAAACATTTGGCACTCATGGTTTCATGAGTGAGAGCACATAATTATTATGGTAGGCAGCATGGAAGGAGGGAGGCCTGACCTGAAATTTGGAAGACAGAAATTACTAACTTAGAACAGTGTCAGCTCAGAAACATTGAGGCCAACACAGTGACTAACCCTCTCAAACTAGGCCACTTATAATTCTTCCCAACAGTTCCACAACTGTTAATCAAGCATTCAAATACAGGAGCCTATCAGGGCCATTCTTATTCAAATCACAAAAGACTTAACAATTGAAGAGGGCTATGGACTGCTTCTCTCACTGAGGAACTTTCTATGAAAGTTAGAATAAATGAAGGTGGTTTAGTATTACATCTAGCTGAACTGTTTCATCCTGGATTCAAAATGTGCAATAGTTTCAGTTAATATGACTCACATTCAACCTCACATAGATGTCCAAAAGAAAGAGTATTTACCCTAAATTACTTAGGGAATTAAAAAGACTATCAGGGACAACTCAAATGAAGGTTTCTTTCTTTTTTTTCGAGACAGGGTTTCTCTGTAGCTTTGGAGCCTGTCCTGGAACTAGCTCTTGTAGACCAGGCTGGCCTCGAACTCAGAGATCCGCTTGCCTCTGCCTCCTGAGTGCTGGGATTAAAGGCATGAGCCACCACCACCCGGCTATCAAATGAAGATTTCTTATGCCTGATACTGGTAGGGTGGTTTTTTTTCATTAATGTGAGGTTCTTGAGTTTAGGAAGTGTCAAGCCAAGTGGCATAACTTCATTATATATCTACATATACACATACATACATATGTGTAAATTTATAATTGTGTACATAATCTTGTACTCACACCTGCATGATATATCATGATTATAATGTAGACAGAGGGGTTTTTTTTGTTTTTTGTTTTTTTTGTTTTTTTTTTTTTTTTTTTGGTTTTTCGAGACAGGGTTTCTCTGTGGCTTTGGAGCCTGTCCTGGAACTAGCTCTTGTAGACCAGGCTGAGTCTCGAACTCACAGAGATCCGCCTGCCTCTGCCTCCCAAGTGCTGGGATTAAAGGCATGCGCCACCACCGCCCGGCCCTAGACAGAGTTTTTCTTTCCCATAAGCCCACTCCCAAATAACCACAGGGACTTATAAATTCTAAATTCTTGGCTTACACCTCAGGCTTATAAATAACTAGCTCTTACAACCCTATTAACTTATGTATTGCCATATGGCTCATTGCTTTACCTGTCCTTCAGCATGTATCTCATGGTGACTCTCTGACACCAACTTTCTTCCCAGTGTCCTTGGCTTTGTTGTTCTCCCTAGACAACCTACCTGGCCTCTGGGAAATCAGGTTTTTATTAAACCAATCTGAGTGACAAATCTTCACAGTGTACAGAAGAATTATTCCACAGCATATCCCATTTTATGTCTCATTAAAAAGGAAAGTTTTAACTTTAGCATAGCAAGATTATATACAACAAAAACAGTTATTAGGTAAGAATAACATTTACAATGTCCAGTCCATTTGCATTTGAGAAAATTACAGAATGAATTCAATTATCTATCTCTGTGAGTCTAAAGTTTTATATTTAATTCAACTTTATTATAAGGAAAACTTTAATTCTAATTATTATTCTTTAGGTCAAGTTAAGATCCCAGAATGGTGAAATGTTGCCTAACACCAGGGACAACATCAGGCTACCTGGATAAGCATTCAAAGTTATTCTGTAATGCTGAGCATCCATCTTTAGCCTATAGGCTAGTATATGTGACAGAAAATTTTGTGAAGCAGAGCATTTTGAATGACTGTCATATCTTGGCAAAGTTTGGCAGTTGCTTTTATTTGCATCCTACTGATCCAGTCTGGACAGTATATTGTCAGCAATTCAGGTAAGGGCAGTATTTTTTTTCCAAAGCTTTTGGCATAAAGAAAGTAAACTCCATACTCCTCTCTCTCATTCTCTTTCTCTCTCTCTCTCTCTGTTCATGGGCAAATGTACATGGGATCGTTAGAAGACAGCATTAGAAATTGATACATTATTTCCACCACATAAGGTCCAGGGAGAAAAAATGCAGATAATCACATTTACTGGGAAGAATCATGACTAGCTGATACATCTAATGTTCCTAGCAATTGTTCTTCCATTACTCACAATAGAAGCGATTTTACCAACACAGCATTACAGAGCTGTTACTGGAATACGTTCTACACACTGTATTTCCTTTCACTGTGAGATCACTATGTACTTCAGCAGGGATGTAAAATACAGAAATTCCAAATGCACTACCAAAAAGGACAAACACTTTTAAGTTTTATTCATTCTAAACACTTTGAACATTTTCCCACATTTACTCTATACACAAAGGTTCTTACAACTGAAAAAGTTATTGAGAATAGTAGGAACTGTGGTTGCTAAAAGATTTTCCACATGGTTATACATGTAAAGTCTGTCTCCAAAGTGAATTCTTCAGAACATCATGCCAACAGGAACTGCTGAGGCTTTGAACAACATTTAAATGGATTTATGCATTGGAATTCTTTCCAGTGTAGATCTGTCCATGAGGGTTACAGAAAATGGATGTGCTGAAGACTTTCCCACATTACAGACACTGTGTGAGACCTCTATGCTTGTTAAAATGACAAGAACAAAGAAAGAGCTTATATACTATGTTTACATACAAAAGTTTTCTATCCAGTGGAATGTTTTTACTCTTGGACCAAGTGAATCTAGTAAAGGCTTTCTGAGAATGGTTACACATATTAGGCTACTGACTAGTGTGAAGAGTTTCATGTCTGTTATGATCACAAGAGCAGCTGAAGGCTTTCCCATAATTCTTATGTGCATATTGCTTTATTTTCAAGTGAAATATTTTATGCCTGTTAAAGTCAACAGAATGAACAGTTTCCACACCTTTTACACACACTGGTTCTTTCCAGTGTAATGGTTTTTTGGGCAAATCAGGACAAGTTGAAGTGTTGAAAGTTTTCCTGTAACATTTACATGCAAAAACCTTCATTCCAATTTGAACCCTTTCCTGGATGTTCAGCTGACTGGACTGGGTAAATGCTTTTCCACAATACATACATGCATAACACTTCTCTTCAGTATGCTTTCTTTCATGAACCTTACATGAATAGAAATTGGTGAAGGGCTTTACACAATGCTTACATGAATAAGGCTTCTCTAAAGTATGACTTCATTCTTGTCTGTTATGACTACTTTTGGTCACTGAAGGCTTTTCCTGCATGTTTACATGCTCAAGACTTTTCTCCCGTGTGAATCTTTTCATGAATGTTCAGGTGATTGGAGAGGTTAACACTTTTTCCACAATGCTTTAATGTATATGAATTCTTTTTAATGTGAACTCATTTCATGAGTCTTACAAGAACTGAAATTGGTAAAGGGTTTTTTACAATGTCTACATGAATGTTTAACTGCAGTGTGACTCCTTCTATGTCAATAACAACTATTGGGGTTGTTGAATAATTTTACACAATGCTTACATACATGAGGCTTTTTTCAGTGTGAATTATTTCATGGATGTTCAGATGACAAAGGCAGAAAAAGGTTTTTCCACAATGTTTGCATGTATAAATCTGCTTCTCTGTAGTGTGACTCCTTTCATGTCTGTTACACCTACTGGATTTGTTGAAGGCTTTTTACAATGCTCATGCATAAGGTTTCTCTGCAGTGTGGCTCCTTTCATGTCTGCTCCGATTACTGGGGTGCTTGAAGGCTTTTCCACAATGCTTACATGCATAAGGCTTTCATCCAGTGTGAAGTACTTCATGGATATACAGATGCCTGGGACAGAAATAGGCTTTTTCACAATGCTTGCATGTATAATTCCTCTCTGCCATATGCATTCTTTCATGAATGCTACAAGCACTAGAACTGGTGAATGTTTTTTCCACAATGCTTACGTGCATAAGGTTTCTCTCCAGTGTGAATTCTTTCATGAATGTTTCGATAAGAAGAACTAGAGAAGTTTTTTCCACAGTGCTTACATGCATAAGGTTTCTCTCCAGTGTGAATTCTTTCATGAATGTTTCGATGAGAAGAACGAGTGAAATTTTTTCCACAGTGTTTACAAGCATAAGGTTTCTCTGCAGTGTGAATTCTTTCATGATCATTTCGATGACAAGAGCGGGTGAAGGTTTTTCTACAGTACTTACATGCATAAGGTTTCTCTGCAGTGTGGCTCCTTTCATGTCTAATACGATGACCAGGGTGGTTGAAGGCTTTTCCACAGTGCTTACATGCATAAGGCTTTTTTCCAGTGTGAATTATTTCATGCATATTCAGATTACCGGAAGAAGAAAAGGCTTTTCCACAATGCTTGCAGGCATAAGGTTTCTCTGCAGTGTGGCTCCTTTCATGTCTGTCATGACTTCCTGAATTGGTGAATGCTTTTCCACAATGCTTACATGCATAATATTTCTCTCCAGTGTGAATTCTTTCATGCTTGTCTTGATAAGTAGAATGGGTGAAGTTTTCTCCACAATAATTGCTGGCATAAGGCTTTTGTCCAACGTAACTGCTTTCATGACTGTTATGATGACTGAATTGGGTGAAGGCTATTCCAAAATGTATAGAAGCATATGGCTTCTCTCCTGTGTGAGTTGCTTTATGTTTCTCAAAACATGTTGCATATTTAAATGTTTGGCCACATTGCCTACAAATGTACCTTTTCTCTTCAATATGACTTTTTTCATGGTTGGTAAGGTCACTGGAATGAATAAAGGATTCTTCACAGAGACTACATACAAATTGTTTCACTGAATCATTCTGTTCATGTGTGTATCTCATGAAGACATTCTCACTGAGTTTATCTACAGTATGAGTTCTCTCCTGAGGCTGATCATAACACAGACTACTACAGGCTTCATTACATCGTTGATTTTTACAGGGTTTCTCTTTAGGAGAAGTTTCAAGTACCTGAAGTGATTCAGAGTAACTGCTATCTTTCCAATGTTTCTGATGTGTAAAAGCTTTTGCCACAGCTCCCTTATACAGTTGTGGTTGCCCTCTAGTTTTTTCTCTGAGATACCCATGTAAGGATAAATGACCAATAATGTCTCTTATATGCAATGGAGTCTCATGAGCTCTGACACTGGAAGGCATGTCTTTATTGATCATACTGTCTGGGATAGGTTGCTGGTTTTTATCACACTCAGTATGACATTCATATGCATGGTCATTCTCAATCCCCTGAAATCTGCAAAAAAAAAAAAAGGAGAGAAAAGCAATACTGTAGCAGAGAGAAATATTGGAGGTTGGCCTGTATGGAACACAACTACACTATCTCAGAGGGAATAAATTAGTAGTATCAATATCAAGAACAATATGTATTTCATGGTAAGACCCTGCCATATGTAAAGAAGTACAGTATAGATGTTAGTTCTCTAAGAATTATGAAGGAGCTGTATCACAGGCTTGGAGGTTAAAAACAATTCTCTGTCTTTGAGCAAACCAGATTTAACAACAAAGATTAATGTGAAGTGCTCACAATTCTGATACACTTGACATGAAGGATTTCTTGCATTTTCTGCATTCCACAAATGTTTTTGGCAAAGGTTTTGTATAAAAACATAACTCAGAAACAAAGATATATAAAATAATTAAGAAGCATAAAAGAAGTGGACAGGAAGGAAAAAGTCCTGGTGTTTGTAGACAAAATAACAAGCATATAAAATAGAGAAACACTGTGGCATGTCAGCATTCTAAATACTCAGCCAGTGTGGGTTAGTTACCAACTATACGAATCTATGGCCATAGGTGGATAGGCACCATCAATTGAAAACTGACTCAATCAGATTGGTCTGGAAACAAAATCTGTGGGAGCATTGTCACAGTCTTGATTAAGGAGGCCTTTCTGTGTTGGATAGTGTGCAAATGGGCAGGAGATCAGGCTCTATGTATAAAACGTATCTGCTAGTTAGTTTAGATCTATTTGACAAAAACTAGAACCCACATTTGGGAAGAAGCAACTAGACAGCAGAAAATGGTTTTATCAGACAGACATTTAGACATGTCTCTGGTAGCTTTGTCTTGATCACTGTATGAGGTGGAGTGACCCAGTTCACTATGGGTGGTTTCCCCCTAGAGATGTGGGCCAAGGTTGAGTAAGGCAGGTAGCTGATTTAGGGATGAAGACCACTCCAGTAAACAGGATTTATCTATCACTTCTGCTCAGTGCCTGCTTCCAGATTCCTGCCATGCTTGAGTTCCTGTGCTTGGCTTTCTATTATGATGCGACTCTGACAAGGAACTATAAAACTGTCCTCCACCCCAGAGTTCTTTTTTTTTTTTTGTCACAGCAAAAGGAAGCAAACATAGCACGGTACTGATGCTCAAAGCCTCATAAGTATAAACAGAAAGTAAAACCTTTTGCATATGAATGGATGTTTTGTGTAATAATCCAGTGAAAACCCCTTTTCTGGGCTTAGTCTCATGTGACATATTTGCAATATTAATAGACAGACACATGAAATACATACATATTGAATGTCACAATTCAATGCTCCATTAAAGAAATTTATGTAGAATCATTTTTCACTTATGTATATTTGGAGCATTTGGCAGGTTCTCAGTTGTCCCTTGAGTCCCAAATGTATAATATAAATAATTTTTTACTGAATATAAATTACCCCATATTCCTGAGATCTTTAGAGTCCTCTTCAATATTTTCTTTTAGTGCTTTTTCTATAATAAAATCCAGAGAATACATTATGACACATTCATATTCAACATAAAAATTATCACAACCTAGTTCTTATGATATGGGTATACACACTAAATTCACCACATTTTTCACTTCAGGAATTCAATACCAACATGACATGCATAAGCAGGACATGTTGCATGGAGCTAGCCGCTTGTGCATCCCAGTCGCCAGTCCAGTCCTCACCATGTATCTAAGTTCTGCCCTGTCAATAGGCCAAGGCAGTTTCTTTATTTATTAATGGTAATCACAACACACAGAGGGGACCCCCACATCAAGGACACAGTTCTTCAATGACTGAATAAGCAATGGGAGCATGTAATACTTTTTACCTATGTAGATCAGGTTCAAAAATGTTTCCTTCATCACATCTCTGTAGAGCTTCTTTTGACGAGAATCCAACACAGCCCACTCTTCTGAGGTGAAGTTCACTGCCACATCCTCAAAGTTTACTGGCTCCTACAAGTACATACATTAATTTGGATGTTTATTTTCACTGACAGACTGACAGGATACATAATCATCTTGTATATATGTTTCTTACAAAACTTCTAAATGATTACACAAATAGGAATTACTGAAGAATGTCCATGAGATGCTATCTTGATTACTTGGCGACCACTGTCTCATTTACTATTCATTAGTGTGTCACTCACTAGCATCTTCACACTTCTGAATTTTATGAACTGGACTCTTCAATTGTGATATGAAATTTACTGCTTCTGCCTTAAGTCACTTTTCTCAGAGTGATCTGTGCCAGCCAGAGGAAAAGCCTGACACAGGAAGAGCAAGGCAGGAACCAAGCAGAGATAGAGGAGGAAAGAAGGAGGAGGAATCAGGGAGATGCCATGATGCTGCTGAAGGAGAAAGACGCCAAAACTTTTCCAGAAAGCCACACCTTCATGGGATACATAGATTAATAGAATTGGGTTAATTTAAAATGTAGAGTTAGCTAATAGGAAGGCCGAGCTAGTCGACCGAAGAGCACATAACTAACATTAAGCCTCAGCGTGGTTATTTCTTAAGCAGCTGTAGGAGCTTGTAAGCTTGTAAGGACCTGGTGGGTAGAGAGAATCTGGTCCAGGGGAACCAGAGAAACGGAGAATATTTATAACTACATAATGGTGCCCAATGTTTGGAAACATACATCTACATAAAGCCTAAGAAAGCTTTAATAGAGGGCTTCTAGACCCACAAAAACAGGAGTCAACTGGAGCTCCTTGGAAGCCATGCTTTTTCAGATAGCCTCTGTTTGCTGATGGCTAGGAGAGACACCACTCCTTTATTACACGGCATCCTGGATCATGCTGGGATCAGGAATGGCTCTGGCTCTTTTGGGAGGTCCAGGTGAGGAACACTTATGGGGTTTGTGGGAAGCATGCAGCAAGTTACTTGCTTGAGCTGGGGTGGCGAACATGGTTTACAGAGCTAATGGTAAATGTATATCCACCATATTGAAAGGCTGAGAGAGGGGAGTCAGCATCCAGGGATTCAGCAACCATACTGCTTACCATAAAACAAAACAAAACACTCCTGCTGTGTTAGCTCCTTCAGCCAATAGACTTTAAGATACCAGCTGACTTGGGTGGTGTTTCTAATACTATAAATGCAGCTGTAAAGCCCATGCTTGCTCTCTTGCTTCCAGCTATGGCTTCCAGATGCTAGACTCTGTTCCTGCTTCCCGTTTATGCAGAGAACTGTGATCTAGGACAATGATCTGTAAGTCTCCTCTAAATAAATAACCCTTATTATTCATAATTCTGAACTAGTGTGGGATTATTTTGTGACGTCCACCAACAAGTGACGCCGAACATGGGCCAAGTGCATCCACAGAAAACCTGAGAGAGCTTGGGAAGAGTTAAGCATGGTTTCTTACTAGCAGCAATTTCTCAGGTGGGCTCTTTTTCCTAGAGGCAAATGCGTCCCATTGAAGAGAGGCCTCCTGACTCAGCTTTAGCTTGAAAACTTTGGAGCACTTTTAAGAGGTCCTTCCAGGAAACACTTAGATGGTGTTGATAAAAAGGTGACCACATGCTTTTTAGTGGTGTCAGGGACCTTGAAATGCCATAGAGTTGTGGCAATAAACATGACTCTGGCCGGTATCTCCTCCATGAGGCTGGAATCTCAGAAAGCTAAGGAATGGGCTGGTTCCAGTTGTTAATGTCAGGGCTTTAATCTTACCCAAATCACTTAGCAAATTAGAGACTCATGTGCTCAGAAAAAGAGATATACAGTAAAGATAGAATCAAAGATGAAGAAAACCTCTAAACGGTTTACTCTGTGTTTAAATCTATGTGTAGGCTTGGGAGAGAAAAGGAAAAATGATAAAGTCCTTAAAATGAAATAAGAAAAAAAGAGTTATTGGGTGGTGGTGGCACACGCCTTTAATCCCAGCACTTTAATCCCAGGCAGATCTCTGTGAGTTCAAGGCCAGCCTGGTCTACAGAGTTAGTTCCAGAACATGCTCCAAAGCTACAGAGAAACCCTGTCTTGAACAAAACAAAACAAACAAAAAGACCCTATCCACTAGTCAGAGACCATTTGTAATTATACAAAACAGCAATGTTGAAAACATAATCATTTGACTTTTACAGGATCCTATATAAAAAACATGACAACAAGAAGGAATTCTAGAAAGCAACATCCCCTCTCCCAACAAAGTTTGTCCACATGGTTAAAGACACCATTTAGGGGTTGATTATTACTTCCATACAGTTGGGGGTTGGAGTGGAAATTATGTAGGCCTAGAGATATCTAAAAAAAAAAAAAAAGAAAGAAAAAGGGGAGACTGGATGGGATAATAGGTAATTTGGTGTATACTTATTGACACCAATAATAGTAATAATAGTGAGTAATAGAGTAAATACTTGTGAGCTATTATTTATATACGATTTACACTGGTATAGTTTCTTGTATATTGATACAACTTCAAATTATATTTGTTAGCTCTTTTTACAATATTTGTACACTTACGCAAAGTTATTTTGTCATACTGTAATTGTATGCATGCACATTTCTACCTGTTTAAGTTTTCTGTATATTGATACAATTTTAGGATATATTTATCATATTGCATTGTATATTTCTACCCCTGATTAAGATATTTATATATTGTTTACATTTGATATCATTGTCCTCCTTATTGCACAGTTGTTTAAAGATTTTTAATATTCTGATATGAAGTCTTAACCTTTAAGTTATACAGTTATTAAGTATTATTGGTCATTTGTCATTCATGTTATTCTTTTAGTCAGACTAATTAGGTTCTTTAGATACATAGAGAGTCTACTCAGCATAGATTGGTAACCTTCAACCACTACAAAAATCTGTAGAATATGGCATAAAAATAACTTAGGATTCTGTTGACATGAGACATGATTGCTCCTGACAGCACTGATCTATCCCCAAGAAAGGGTTGAGCACCAAAGACACTCCACTTGGAGTTTGTCTTCATCTTGGCACAAATGGTCTTTGAGCAAGGAACTGCCCATGCCTTGACCATAGACAAACTGCACGATGTCTGGACGGGAGAAGCAGGATACAAGAAAAAATACTGTAAAATCTTGTCAAGACAGGGTTAGATGGTTTTGAAAAATTTCCTGCCTCTGAAAATGATCTGACAGTTACTCTAGGCCTTAGCAAAAGTTGGTGGCTTCAACATTGCAAATGAGACTTTGGGTGATTGCTAAAGCAACCAATTGACTCTGTCATCTACTGCACATTTTGGAAGCTTCTTGATTGCACTTCCTGCCTACTCAAGTAATATTATCTCCCTTCTCAAGCCTTGGATGAAGTTGAAGATTAGATAGACATAGTTACCACACTCTTATGACTAGCCAAGCCATTTCCAATACAAGACTTAGACTCCTTAGGATACAATGTTTATTAAAACATTTAGCATATATTCCTTGCTTAATATTGTTTACTCTGGTTGTAATTCTAATCTTATACTTGGTATCTGATCCTTGTGTATATAGTTTTGTATTGGGTTTGGAACTCTTTTATTTAAACATAAGGAAGAGGTGCTGTGTGAGCTCCTTCTGCTCCTTCAGCCAATAGCGTTTAAGATACCAGACAACATGGGCGTGGTCTCTTGTACTATAAATGCATTTATAAAGTGTGCGCTTGCCCTCTTGCTTCCAACTATCGCTTCTGTCTACTAGACTCTGTTCCTGTTTCCTGTTTTTGCAGAGGACTATAATCTAGGACAGTGATCTGTAAGTCACCCCTAAATAAATAACCCTTTATTATTCATAATTCTAAACTAGTGTGGAATTATTTTGTGACTTCCACCAACACACTACTTTTCAGAAAAGGAATTCAGATACACAATAGGACAGATTCAGGCATAAAAGACCTCTAAAGAGACACAGTGTGCTTAAAAAAATTTTACACAGGCTTGGGAGAGAGAGGAAAAAAGACTATAGGCACATATAAAATTAAAGAGTCTTAAAAAATAAAACAAAGTCTTTAAAGAGACATTAAAAATAGTATAAAAGAAATAAGTCACATAAAAATTGAAAATACACAGCGAGACTTGACTGTGCATATTACTGTGTTTACTTCAAATTTTTTATTGCGGAGAGACATTTGATTCTCGGGACTGCTAAACTGAGCCAAGATATATATGTTTGAGGTATCTTGGCTTCAAAATTTGAGTTTAAGGATATATTACATTGATAAACAGGTCTTTTGTTTCCACAGATGATGAGCACCTGTAGGCCAATGTGGTTTGATGGAACATGACTCCCACCAAAAAAAAGTTCCTTTTTATTTCAACACAAAAGGGGAGATGATGTGGGATTCCCCTCTGTATGGTGTGAATATGTTTTTATTAAAATTTTTTAATAATAGGGCTACTCTGGCCTATGGCAGGACAGAATATGGCAAGGCAGGAAATCCAAGAAGAGATAGAGGAAGAAAGAAGGTGAAGTCAGGGAGATACCATGTAGCTGCTGAAGGACTCAGAAGCTAGAAACTTACTGATAAGCCACAGCAATGTGGACATATATAGCTTAATAGAAATAGGTTAATTCAAGACATGAGCTAGCTACACATATGCCTGACCATTACAGTGCTGTAATTAACATAGTTTATGTGCAATTATTTGGGTCTTGTGTCCAGGAAACAAAGTGCAGTCTGTTTACAATAAGGAATACATTAAGGGCTACAGAGATGGCTCAGTGGTTAACAGCACTGACTGCTCTTCTATTGGTCAAGTTCAATTCCCAGCAAGCACAGGGTGGCTCATAATCACCTAAAATGGAATCTGAAGAAAAACAACTAAACACACTGAACCAAACTGAATGAGTTATTTAGTAGATGTTCCAAAGACAGAAATGCTAAAGTCTACAGAACAAACATAGATCAGGAAGGTTCACTGAGAATAAGGACTGGGTCAGTTACTAGAATGAAGGAAACAAAAGAAAAAGAAATTATAAGTCAAGTGTGCTGGGAGTGTAAGGACTAGATAAAATTAAAATAAGTTCATTGTATTTAGGAAATTCCCTATAATAAACATGTAATTAAGATTTGTTGGGTTTTTTAATGACAAAACAATAAAACAGAGGTATACAGGACTAGGATACAGGTAAACAGCTGAAAATTTGTGATGCAAGCCTGAAGATTTCATACTTGAAGGTATAAGAGTGGAAAAACTGAATACTTCCTGACCATTACTGGGAGTTTAACCTCCTACAATTAGAAAGAAAATCACTGTGAACTTCCATCAAAAGTAGGAAAGACAAATACTACTTCACCCATCATGCATCTCTCGACATATAAGGAAAAGAGTCCACACACTATAGCAGATACATGCACTCATGGTCATTGCTGCTCTGGTCCCAGTAGCTAGAAGAAAATCATCCTGGATGTCTGTCAGCAGCTGTTGCTGCTTATAGTGGAGAAGTGGCATATGTACATATTAGATTCCCACTTAGCAAAGAAGAATCTGAAGTGAAATCTGCAGACAAATTGACTTAACTGGAAATGTAACTAATAAAGAGCCAGTTTAATCAGGGGCACAATATCAGGAATGGTGGTTTCAAGACTGTACCCCCAACAAGCCAGGGACATCTGCAGGAACAGGCCTGAGACGGTGAGCTCCCCTAGATCAGGCCTGAGGCATGACCTCCACAGGAGCAGGTACAAGGGAATGACCACCAAGGGAACAGACTTAAGCCAGAGACTTCTGCAGGACCAGGTGAGAGTCAAGGTGAGAGTCCAAGGGACCAGGTCTGAGCCAGCAACCACCTCCAGAGCAGGCCTGAGTCAGCTACCTCAGTGGGAGCAGCCCCAAGCAAGCAATCTCCTCAGGAGCAGGCCCAAACAACCTCCGGGAACATTGAATGATCTCTGTGTGACTGTGAAGGGTCTGGAAGCAAGAATGAAAATATAGAAATGGAAATATAGATACCAAAGATTAGAATGTAGAAGCTTGGGATACAGGAAGAAAGACATATAAAGCTGTAAACCTCAGTAAACTACCGACAGCTTTCTCAACAGATCAACAACTTTCTCAGCAGATTAATGATCGGTCACTCACAGTGAGCTATTTTCTCAGATGCTTGGGAAGCTTCCATCAGCTTAGGTCATTTCATTTTACAATTAACTGTTCTACTTACAAGGCCAGAGCTTCTCCCTGCAAACTGAAAGTAGTGTCCTGGCCATCCTTGATAAGTGACAGATGTGAGCTGAGTTAACTTGTAGGAGACAGAGATACATGATGTCTGGGTTAGGCACTGTCTCTGTTACAGGAAACTGGTGGCATCAAAGGGGAAGCATGGGACTCCAGTATACACTGCCTGGAGGTACTAGGAGACAGTGGACAAGTACAAACACTGGTTTAATTAATGAGCTCTGATAATGGAGGCTGTAAAGTATGGCAGTCAGTATCTGAGTTTTACCTTGAGATAGTGTGAAAAGCTTTCTGCTATCTTCTAAGTTCTCAGCCTAAGAACCAATTAATTCTAATTTATTAACCTTCTAGTATTACTAGCAGTCCCTTTTCTGGGTAATTGCTTTTGTTTGTTTGTTTTTCTTTGTGTTTTTTTTTTCCGAGATAAGGTTTCTCTGTAGCTTTGGTGCCTGTCCTGGAACTAGCTGTTGTAAACCAGGCTGGGATCGAACTCACAGAGATGCACCTGCCTCTGCCTCCAGAGTGCTGGGATTAAAGGCGTGCACCACCACCGCCCGGTTTTGACTAATTGCTAAAGACATCTGTTTTCTTGCATTTAATGCTTTCCCTGTAATCTCCTCTGAAACATATCTCATGATAGCTGCCTACTTACAAATTGACATTAGAACTCACTCCCCTCTTTAGGGTCTCCCTTGACTAACTCAAGGGTCAGGGCAAGGTTGTAAAAATTCCTTTGTCCAGACCTAATATTTGGTGCCCTTAGTATAAAAGGTGGGTTCAGAAACTAGTCTATGCCACAGTGTCAGAAGCCCAAACTCTGTCTGTGGTCTCAGCTAGCTGATAAGCTTCTTTGCCCGTGGTGTTTTATTTTTTTATTTTTAAGTTAGCTCCTGGTTTCCTGGAATCTGGTTTCTGGAATAAAGTTTGCTTCAGGTTTATGTTCTCAACTTTGCGCAACCACACTGGAAACAACAACTGGAACCTGTAGCCCTGACTGCACCATGAGGATCAATCATCTGAGCCTTGAATCCACTGACACCTGGAAGATTGATCACCAGATACACAGCTGCAACTACAACAATTAGAGGAACAGATGGGAAGACAAGGTAAGAACACACTTCACAACACAAAGAGCATCACGATACCAACAAACACTAATGGCTATAAAACAGCAAGACCTGAACACCCAAATATAGATGAAGGAGAAAAATGACCTAAAAAATAACTTTAGGAGAATGTTTGAGGCCCTTAAAGAGAAAATGAAAAATTCCCTCAAGGAAATGGAGGAAAACACAAGCAAAAATTGCAAGAAATCCACAAATCCCTTAAGGAAAACCAAGAAAAAGCAATCAAACTGGTCAAATAAACAATTCAAGACTTGAAAACCGAAATGGAGACAATAAAGAAAACACAAACCAAGGGAATTCTGGAAATGAAAAATATGAGAAAACGATCAGCAACCGCAAATACAAGCACGAACAGAATACAAGAGATGGAAGAGAGGGGCTGGAGAGATGGCTCAGCGGTTAAGAGCATTGCCTGCTCTTCCAAAGGTCCTGAGTTCAATTGCCAGCAACCACATGGTGGCTCACAACCATCTGTAATAAGGTCTGGTGCCCTCTTCTGGCCTGCAGGCATACACGGAGACAGAATATTGTATAATAAATAAATAAATAAATAAATAAATAAATAAATAAATAAATAAATAAATAAATAAAGAGATGGAAGAGAGAATTTCAAGCAGTCAAGATACAAAAGAGGAAATAGGATTATTGGTCAAAGGAAACATAAAATGTAACAAAAGTTTAACACAAAGTATCCAGGAAATAGGGGCTGGTGAGATGGCTCCGTGGTTAAGAGCACTGACTGCTCCTCCAGAGGACCCTGGTTCAATTCCCAGCACCCATATGGCAGCTTGCAGCTATCTGTAACTCCAGTTCAAGACAATCTGACATCGTTATACCAATGCGCATGAAATGAAGTTAAATCCAGGAAATATGGGGTAGCATTAAAAAAAACCAAACTTCAGAATTACAGAGATAGGAGAAGGTTCAATTCCCAGCACCCACATGGCAGCTTGCAGCTATCTGTAACTCCAGTTCAAGACAATCTGACATCGTTATACCAATGCGCATGAAATGAAGTTAAACCCAGGAAATATGGGATAGCATTAAAAAAAACCAAACTTCAGAATAACAGAGATAGGAGAAGTCCAACTCAAAAGCACAGAAAATTTTTTCAACAAAATCATAAAAGGAAAATATGCCAGCCTAAAGAAAGATATGCATAGGAAGACACAAGAAGCTTGCAGAACACCTAACAGTCTGGATAAAAAAAGAAAAGTCCCCACCCGTCTTTACTCCCAGAATGCCTGAGACAGAGGAGGATTAGCTCTGAGTTCAAGGCTAGGCTAGTCAACACAATGACTTCTGGGACTACAGTGTGAAACCCTGTCCCCCAAAACACAAACAAATAAAACAAGGAAAGAAATAATGAATTCAAAATAAAATGAAAGTCAACATAACTAAACACATAAGAATAATATAAATATAATCCACACTCAAGTTAACTTTCAAGTAAAAAAAATATTATTTCATTACTTAGAAAGCACACATATCTTTCATTCAGATGAACATTCTAAAGTTTCCCGACTGGATAGAAATTACATTCTCAGCAAAAATCAACTCTCTGAGGTTAAAAGAAAGAGAGGAAATATTAGTATTTTTCTCAGGTACTGCAACACGGTAAATTACTTGTTTACAGAATTGACACTCCCAACCCCTTCTGTTTAAAACAGCCAACAGCAAAACAAGAAGCAGCAACAGAAATGCAATGCCAATTTGATTACACTCTTGGCCAGTCTCACTGGCACTTAAACATTCTCCAAATTTTTACAATTGTAATTTGTGCCTCACTGCAAACAAGTAAAATGTGAAGCAAATTTAAATTTCTCTCTTTCTTCAGAACCGTAAATTTGAAAAAATTGCAGTCAGGAGAAAAGGAAAAAAAATCTACAATTTTGTTTTTAAAAGGCAGGGGGTAAACGGGTGGAGGGAAATGAAAAAACCATAGAGGATTTCTGTAGGAGCCAGCCATGCTAAGCCAAATGTTAACTTTCAAATAAAAACAGATCACCCAAAAGAAGTTCTTTACTTCCAACCATTATCACCTGCCAGAGTAGGGCTCAGCCATTGATAAATTTAATGGGGCCTGATTCTCAGTAGTTTACCCTGAAGCAATACATGGTTGCAGGAAGGACCATAAACTAAGATTACCTGAGCACCCAAGAACAGACTGTCCAAAGGAAATGTCTGGACCATGGATGTGTGTCACATGTCCTCATTTGAATCCCACTCAGAAATGAAGAAAACTGAAAGGAAGTTTGCAGGCGAATGGATATTACCGGAAATACAGAGGCAGTTCATGCAAGGCTACAATGTGAGACATGGTGGAGCAAGAGTTTAATCCTAGAATGCACAAGACAGAGGTCAACCCTGGTCAACGGAAGCTCCAGGATTACACAAAGAAACCCTGTCACGAAAAACACACAACAACAACAAAAAAATCAAGAAAAGAAATAGTGATAGTTTAACTATAAATTAGCAAAATGAAAATTAATTACACACACAGAGTAATAAATATATTATAAATATTTCCTTACTCAAATCAATGTTCAAAAAAAAATTTCCATTGGGTAGAAGGCACTTTTTGTCTCTGAGATGAACATTCTAAAGATTCCAGAATATACAGAAATTACAGTATCTACCAAAACAACTTATCTAGAGGATAAAGGAAATAGAAGAAATATTAATATTTTTTCCCAAGGGCTGCAACACTGTATGGTACTTGTTACAGGATTGACACTCCCAATCCCTTCTATCTAAATCAGCCTACATGCAAACAAGCAGCAGTAACAAAATTACCATGCCATTTCCATGAAACTTATTATTATTTTTTTTTTTTTTTGGTATTTCCAGACAGGATTTTTCTGTGGCTTTGGAGCCTGAACTAGAAATAGCTCTTGTAGACCAGGCTGGCCTAGAACTCACAGAGATCCGCCTGCCTCTGCCTCACTAGTGCTGGGATTAAAGGCGTGTGACATCACTGCCCGGCTTCATGAAACTCTTACAACAGCCCCGCCGACCTTTCCACATTCTGCAGCTTTCCAAAATTCTAGTTGGAGCCTCAAAAAAAAAAAAAATGTTGTAAACAAATAAAACGTGAACCAAATTTAAATTTCTCTGTCTTCAGACTGATAATTTTGAAAAACTGCAGTCAGAAGAACAAGAAAAAAAATCACCTACAATATCATCAGAAAAAAAGAAACATGCAAAATCTATGCCGGATATGGTGATATTGAGTTAGACACAGCTTTATAGCAAACTTATTCACACAGGGAGGCATGGGAATCAATTATGAGGCAGACTAGATGAGGGAGGGGAGAGAAGGAGAGAGGAAAGAACTCCAGTATAATAACCCAAAAAAACCTAAATCAGCCCAAACACGGGCACAAGAGGAGAAGGAAACTATGAAAAACGCACGACCCTACACAGTACAGGCTGGACTCAGCATCACCAATCCGCCAGTGCTGCAAAATCTGTTTGGATGCACATTCGCGGCATGGATGCACCCAAGATGACTGCCGATTGAAGGGAAGCAGCTTCACCAGGACAGAAAAGCGGGAGACTAGGGCCTCAAGGCTGCCTGTGGGCTGCACAATTCAAGAGCCTTGGCATAGGCATTGCCGGGCCAGAATATCACCTTCCACTGGACCGCATAGCACCAGGGGAAATCTCACTGCTGGAGCCACGAAGAAGCTACTGTCCCAAACCAGCCTGGCAGGATTCCAGGAGCCCAATGCGCACTCACCATTTCGTACTTCTGATGGTGTCTCAGTTTCCTCCCCAGAGGCCTGCAGCCAGCAAAACACAGGGCCGCCCAAAATGAGTTCTCACGAGGATTCCCTCTGCTGGGCCACTTTAAAAAGATTTTCCGGGAAGCACACCACGACTATCCAAGCTGTCATTGGACAGTTCATTCCATATGATGCTGTCCCTGATTGGCGAGCTCTACTCACTCCGCCCCTTCAGCCTAAAGTAATCTGAAACATAGCAGTTTCAAACATTTGATGCCACCACGCTTGGGGAAGGCAGAGTTTTAAGAATTTAAAGCCATTCAGTGAGCCAGCGGTGGTGGCGTACGCCTTTAATCCAGCACACGGGAGGCAGAGGCAGGCAGATCACTGTGAGTTCGAGGCCAACCTGGTCTACAAGAACTAGTTCCAGGACAGGCTACAAAACAACACAGAGAAACCCTGTCTCGAAAAAACAAAAACAAACAAACAAAAAACAGAAAGAAAAAAGAAAGATTTTTAACAGAAATAAAGAATAACATTCACCAATACTTTCTTCAGATGGCTACCCTGGGGTGTTGAAATAATTCAGCCATTAAAAGCTAGGCTCAAACTAAATTGCAACTCTGAACATGACCATAACAGATGTTCTTCATGTGACAGTGACTGTTTTAGCTTAATCTTAGTCATGATGTGAGTGACTGTCCTCACAGCTAAACAACCCCCATATTGGTGAGTTCAAAAATGTTCCCCTGAAAAGGATGATCACGTCTGGGCTTATTGACCATGTATAGCACATATGAAGGGATGGAGGCAGGCAGAAACTTTTCAGCATCTCACCATGTGTCAGTCCACAGACGAAAATCTGCTAAGAAAGCCTGTCTCCCAAGGGAGCCTGCTGCCAGGAGCCATGTGACTTCTTGGGGGGACAAGACCTGAGAATAACATGAACAAGTTCTCCTTTTGGTAAGGCCTGGGAGAATTTAACCCATTTGTGGCAAGGGTGATGGATAGTTTGCTGTATATTTGGGGCATGACCCCAGGAGCATATGTGCTACCTGCTCACCTTGCTTTCCTTCCACAAATCATACTGCTGGCTGCCTCTAGATTCACTTTCATAGAGCCCAATAGATGAGATGGCTATCGCATTAGGAAAAACTTTTCCCTGATGAGTCTCCTCTGGATGAGCCAGAGGGGATTTTGCTAAAAATGTGCATTTGACCTGATACAGCTCCTAAAGTCTTTGATGTTTCATGTGTGACTATGAATTCAGGATTCTCAAGAATAGGATGGTTTCTGTCCAGCGAACCCTGTGACTAGTTTGAAAGAGCTATAATAGTTCAAGACATTACAAATTTTCATAATTGTCCTGAAAAGAAGAATCCTAACCACAAGTCTAAGAAAAATGTAATTAAATAGATATCAAGAGTTAATGAGAACAGTCTAAGAATGGTAATAATGAAGCAAAATCATAGAAACCCAAATGCCCTCATTTCTAGTAACTGTGTCAATAATGTAGGACTCAACACTGTAGGAAGCTGAGAGGATGGGGACTTGAGAACAAGAGATAAGCAATGCCAACTTAAAATTAAGTTTCTAAGTCATGTAATCTACAGGATGATAGGGAAAAACCTGGTATATCCTTCATAGGAGATACAGTAGTATAGGATATAGAAGCCCTGGACACACTCACACTTTTCTGCTTCTGAAGGATCAAGGTGTGCTCCCTGTGAGCCTAAAATCAGCAGAAAACAATGTGCTACAGGTCCAATACCACACACCTCAGCATCTACACAGGACTCAACTCGATGGCAATGGTGAGGCTTTCTGAATATCCAAGCAGCTCAGTGGGTACTTAATGACGGGAAGGAACAGTATCTCTGAATGATGAAAGAGATGCAAAGTCTGGATATTCCAGATTCAAGATTCTTAGGGCAAACCAACAAGGATGGAATGAGGTAAACATGTTTGAATCTTTTTCATTTTAGGCTTCAACCTATCCATTTCCCTTTTTGGTTTGTAGGTTTCATTTTTTTGAATCAGCTTCTCTCTATTGTGTAGCACAGACTTTGATGAATGAAGCTCAGGTGGACTAAAGATCTCAGTCTCTCAGCTGCCACTGACCAATGGCCAGGCAGGATAAGGCTAAGCAAAGAAACCAAACATAAGAAGCAAAGAAGGGCAGAGTCAGAGGAGATGACAGCCAGCAGCCAACCAAGTTTGACATGTAGAAATCGAAGTAAAATCCACGAGCCACATGGCAAAACATAGAAACATGGCTTAATTTAAATGTAATAAGTCTGAGCTATTGACTGAGGATTCATAATTCAGATAAGCCTCAGAGTGGTTATTTTGGAATGGGCAGTCTGGACAAGAAACTTCTTTCTATATTCATCCATAGAACCGCCTGTAGTTTCTAATTTTTCTGGCTCAGTTCTCCTGTGAGTGTTGTGATCCTCAGAAGCTTAAGGGGCTGAAAGGTTTATGCTCAATCATTCTGAATAACTATTTCCTTACTGATGATGGGCATAATCACTGCCTAAGATGGAGCACAAGTTTCCCTATTTTATCAGTTTCAAGAGTAGATTTTGCATTTTCAGTCTTAGTAGTTGGCTTGAATCCCTGCATCATAAATAGCAAAATTTTACAAATTTAAAAATATTATGTTTATATAAAAGTAGCCTAATTATGTGAATCGATTTTCTATGAGAAGACAGAGGCTATCAGGAAAGTCATGGCCCATGTTAACTAATGGAGAGACAGAGCTTTCAGAAGTGGGGTAGTGAAGATCTGCTGCATTACAAATACAAGACAAAAAACAGCTAGAGACAGTGTATTAGGAATGTGTGAACAAAGAAAGAATATGGAGTAACTATCTGGTGGTGGAACAAATGAAAAGGGGGTTTTGGGTTTTAAACATTGAATACCAATAGCATTCGAAGGAAAATAGAACCAGAACATGGAAAATAATGTAATTCCTCACAGATTTATATAAACGACTCTAAATGGATCAATATAAAGCAAATCTTTACA
>PVIU01015716.1:0-47324 GCA_004026605.1 Ondatra zibethicus
TCTCAAAAAGATAATACATGCAGAAGAGATAGGTCCTGGTGTCATTGTTGATGGGTTCTCCATCTGCCAACTTTTGCCGCCACATTCAGAGAGTCTGGTTTGATCATATGCTCATTCAGTCCCAGTCCAGGTGGATTGGTGCGCTCCCATTAGTTCAGGCACACTGTCTCAGTAGGTGGACCAGCCCCTCATGGTCCTATCTTCCTAACTCATCTTCTCCCACCTTCTGCTCTTCACCTGCACCTTGGGGGCTCAATCCATTGCTCTGATGTGAATGTGGGTCTCTGTCTCTATCTCCATCCATCGGATGAAATTTCTCCCACCCCTATCCCCGCCCCAGCGGAAGCTGGTTGGGCGAGATTCCCGGTCCCCAAGGCAGGCCTAATGAGGGTTGCCCGCTCCTCTCCGCTCAGCTCCGTGGGACCTCATTGATTTCTTTCAATAACAATAGTTTCAACTATCAAAAAAAAAATAAGAAGATACAGACTTACAGAGTAGATGCAAAAACAGGATCCATATTTCTGCTGTATCCAAAAAAAGACATCTCAACATCAAGAACAAACATTTTGTCAGTGTAAAGGGTTGGAAAAAAGAAACAAATAGAGCTAGGAAGAAAGCTGGTATATCTATGTCAATCTCTAACTAAATAAACTTCAAGCAAAACTTTTTTTTTTCTTTTTTTGCCATTTTTATTGATTTTTCTTGAACTCTACATTTTTCTCTGCTCCCCTCCCTGCTTCTCTCCTCCCCTTCAATCAAAGATAAGGAGTTATTCATCATAGCTAGAACCTGGAAACAACCTAAATGCCAGTAGACTGGAGAATGGATAAGAAAAATGAGGTACATTTATACAATGGAGTAGTACATAGCAGAAAAAAATAATGACATCTTGAAATTTGCAGGCAAATGGATGGATCTAGAAAAGATCATATTGAGTGAGGTAACCCAGACCCAGAAAGACATTTATCATATATACTCACTCATAGGTGGTTTTTAAACATAAAGCAAAGAAAACCAGCCTAAAATTCGCAATCCCAGAGAACCTAGACAACAATGAGGACCCTAAGAGAGACATACATATATCTAATCTACATGGGAAGTAGAAAAGACAAGATCTCCTGAGTAATTGGGAGCATGGGAAACATGGGAGAGGGTTGAAAAGGAGGGGAGAGGATGAGAGGGGAGCAGAGAAAAATGTATATCTCAATAAAATAAATAAAAAAATAGGAAAGAACAGTGTGTAGTCATTCAAGGAAATAATTCCACTACCAAGATGATATTTCAGTTCATAACATCTATACTACAAAGACAAACACACACAGAGTAAAAAAAATACTTACAATTTATAGAACCAGAGAGGTTAGGTGAAGAAGAGAGTTTTAGCAAGGACGCATGCATCTTATAGGAGGGTGATATAGAAAGGATTTTATGGGTGGGCTGGGGCCAGTGAGGGACAGGATTTTGGAGTACGAGATGGAGTGTGAGAATGGGTGGATGGAGAGAGTATAGGGTGAGATAGCTGCAATTGGGGGCCTATGGGGTGATGTGAAAACCTTTTGCAGGGGAAAGTTCTATAATTTATTAAGGTGATCCTAATGAGGACTTATAGTAATGGGGGACTTGGAATCTCAAGTGGCCATCTCTTTAGCCAAGTGTGGATTTCAGTGACCAGAAAGGATTGCATTCAATTGAGTTGTAGGTCTAGAAGGTCAGTACCTGTTATAACTTAATGCCCCTTTCAGAACAAGGTACCCATACTTGACATTGCTTGGGTTACAATGAACCAGAAAGTAAAGAGCCCAGAGAGTTAAACCAAACACTACTAATCTAAAAACAAGAGAAGAAAAATTAATGAAATGATTCCTAATAATAAAAATTCTTATTAATTTTGCCTATTCTTTTAAAATTATCTATTTTTGCATGTATTTCTTATATTTATAAAACTGTCTTCTAATTTTTCTTTACATATTTTGTATGCTATAATTCATATTAACAGAAATTATTCCTGTTTTGTTATATTTTTTTGAGACATGGTCATATTATATTTTCTTAACCTTGTCATTAAGTAACTCATGTATTAAGTATGGTCTGTTTATCAATATTCCCAATGCTAATACATGGACTTTTGTTCCCAAATAATTTTCTTGGAATATATGAATACATTTACATAATTGTGTATTTCATTTTAAAAGTTACTGTTTTTATATAATAGATACTGAATTCACAAATAATCATATTTTCAACATGAGTTCAGAATTGAATTTTGTTGTGTTACTTTTCATCTCTCCAATTCTGATTTCTGTAGTCACATTCATAAGCATGTCATTCTGTTTTCAAGACTTTTATTCCATTAGTTTTTCCAATCTTCTTAGCTAAATATCAAATATTTATTTAGGGGTGACTTTCAGTTAAGGTTGTCTGTGAGTATCTATGACTACACATAGAAGGGAAGTACCTATCACAAATCTTAGAGGTTGGTTATTTTATACTTTATTCCTGACAACCACCTATGAGTGCCTGCATACCATATTTGTCTTTGTGAGCCTGGGATACCTCACTCAAAATATTTTTTTTCCTAGTTCCATCCATTTGCCTTCAAATTTCATAATGTCATCTCCTTTATTTTTATTTTTTTTTTTTTACAGCTGAGTAGTCGTCCTTGTGTAAATGTACCACATTTTCCTTTTCCATTCCTCAGTTGAGGGGCATCAAGGTTGTTTCCAGCTTCTGGTTATTATGAAAAAATGCTGCTATGAACACAGTTGAGCAGTCTAAATAACAAGGAAGGCCCCAAAGGGGATGTGTGTATATCCCTGAAAGGGGAAGTAGAAAAGATCTGGGTAAACCAGGAGTGGGCATTGGAGGAAGAAGGGATGGGAAATAGAAGGAGGAGGTACGGTGGGGTAGGTTGGATGCAAAATGGAGATGGAGAGTAACAAAGGAGACATCTTGATAAGGGTGCCATTTTGGGGTTAGGAAGAAACCTGGTACCACGAAAATCTCTAGGAACCCAAAAAGATGACTCCAACTAAGACTCCTAGTGAAGAGGGTGGCTGAATTGAACATCTACTGTAATCAGATTGGTGACTTCCCTAATTGCTATCAGAGATACTCTATCCAGTAACTGACTAAAACAGAGGTAGAGATACAAATAAGCATTGTGCTGAGCTCCAAGAATCTTGTGGAAGAAAGAAGGGAAAGATTGTACCAGCCAGGGGAGTCTTGATGGGGGAACCCACAGAGATAACTGACCTGAGCTCATGGGAGCTCTTGGATGAGTTAGGGAGACTGCATGGAACAGATCTAGACCTTCTGCAGGTATGTGACAGTCATGTAGATTATTCTCTTAGAAAGGCTTCTGAAAGTGAGAGCAGGACCACTCCACAGCACTTAGTTGATTTTGGTAACCTGTTCGCCATGCTGGATGATCTCAACATAAGAGGTGGAGCTCCATCTTGCTACAAATTGAAGGGCCAGGCTTTGTGCAAGACCAGGGGAGGTTTCCCCTTTTCTGAATGGAGATAGAGGAGGAAGGGATGAGGAGGGGTTAGAGAAAGAGAAGGGAGCAAAAGGAGAGGAAAGAGCAGAAACTGGTTGCTAAATAAAATAAATGAAAAAGATGTTATTTAAATAAAATTAAAAAGAAAAAAATCAAGTGCTGTGAGATAATGCTCCTATACACTATAAAGATTTGTCACTCATATTGGTTTAATACGGCACTCACTTGCCTGTAGCTAGACAGGAAGTTTAAGTGGGGTGACCAGAGTAGGAGAATTCTGAGGAAAGAAAAGGCAGAGATGTAGTCTCCAGGCAGATTTAGAGGAAGCAAGATGAAAATGCCTTATTGACAAAAGGTAACAAGCCACATGTCTAAACATAGATAAGAACGATGGGTTAATTTAAGCTGTAAGAGCTAGTTAGTAAAATGTCTAAGCAATAGGTCAAACAGTTTATATTTAATATAAGCCTTTATGTGTTTATTTGGGACTGAATAGCTGTGGGATCAAGAGGGACAGACTTCCATCAGAGGACAAGCACAGGTTTCTTATATTCAGAAGACAACTTTTAGAGACCATAGCTTATTAAACTATGACCATCCCTGAATATCATCTTATCAGACAAGATATTTTAAATTAAGTAGTGTGGTAGTAAGGGTTCTCTAGAGTAATAGAACTGATAGTATGAAAGTATATGATAACAGTGAATTTATTAGATTGCCTGACATTGTGGTAGTTGGGAAGACTAACTACGATCATTGGCATATTAGAGAGGCTACGGACACAGGCATTTGCTATAATGCATTTCATATTCATACATATTATATTAAGAATATTTTCCTCCTAGCATCTTGTGTACAAGACTCTACTTCAAAAGAGAACTCTTTCTCCTGACATTTTCTCCCACACACAATTTGATGTTATTTTAAAAAATAGAATATAAATCCTCTCAGATAAGATGTGCCTGTCAGTCTTCCATATTTTCATATTCTCCCCAATTTTATGCTTCGTCTATCTCCTTAATTTGTCTTATATGTCCAGTGCCAGGTGGCATTAAGCTTGCAATACATAATTTAAACATTTAATTCTGTATTTTATGTATTATCAAACTCTTAAGCATGGATAGATTTCTACCACCTAATACAAATAGAAGAAGAAATGGAGCAGGGTGTATTCCTTTCTCTTTGACTTCTATTAAAATAACAGTGGCTGCCCCAGGCAGGAAACCTTTTCTTCCATTCATCTTCCCACTAGAAACACTGGCAGAAGAACCATTTTCCTAACACTTAATACCCTCACAAGCAATATCTCATTCACAGCTCAGAGGGTCATGGTGATGTGTCTGTAGTGTGGGAACTAACTTATCTTTTTTCTCTAATCCCATTTCAGTTATTGCTTCTTATGGTTTTAGCTTTATATGATCAAGCATGGGCCCAAAATGATATCAATGAAAAGCTAAGTAATAATTGATTCATTAATTTTAAGTTTCACATTGTTCTATACAGTACAGTGAAGTCATGTACAGCTCTCTCCCATCACTTCCTCATCCAGTGCTTTCAGATGAATATGCCACCTACCTGTGAAACACTTATCATCCTCTGGCTTCTCAGAAGCTTAGTCTTTCTGATGGGTTGAAATCGCTCCCACTTTACTTAAAAATAGCTACAAAACATAAAACTAGTGAGGCTGAAAATTGACAAAATAGGAAAGAGAATCCTTAAAGTGATTTCTTTGAATGAAAATATAAAAATTTCAACTTAATTGTGGAAGAAATGAAGTCCTTTACTGAGATCATGGTGCATGTATTGTTCTTTTCCTCTTAGTTCATCACTCAGGGACTGCATCATCTCACATCCTTTCCAAATGCTTAATTTTTGAGAAAGATATTATGTTTATATAACTTTTTATAGAGAATAGCTTTATAATTGTGTTTTATGATTAGTTGTTGCTGATATCTTGGTATGATTAAATTATACATAAATTTTATAACAATTATAAGTGAAAGAGAAATATATGTATATACAGAGAAATATAAATACACACTTGTGTGAGTATGCAAGTACTGTGTATGTTTGTGTATGCACAAATTATGGTTACATAATGTTCCAAGTGTTCGCTCTTCACTGGGGGTCTTGCATTATATGCTTTATTGAAACAGAGGGCTATGGTATGTATCTCATTGTGAATCGTGAATATAAGCCCCTGGAAACATCATTACCTTACAATGAATCTTCTTCAGGGTTGATTAACCAATTAGATTTTCAGTCATTGAAAAAGGATGGAATATAATATTGGAGATCAAGACCCTAATTTCAATTTATTCTGAGATATCTTTAGCCTCCTTAATAGTCATTTATTGCTCTATGTCTGACATAACATAGTTTGGAATATCAAGCAGGCTAGTTCCTCCAACCCAGAAGCCAAGAATGTTCAGATTACATCTAAGGCTATAGTAAAGGTTCCACTGTTTTTCTGTTTACTGCCTACCCAGTCTTACCACTAATGCATTTGAAAAGATTTGACCTCTGCCTTTCTTTTTTCTGTTCCTATAAAAACTATTCAAAATAGATATCACACAGGATTAGAGTAATGTAAACCTTTGTTACAAACAATTATTATTTTGCTCCAAAGTAAACTGTATTTTAATTCTTTTGGGGTAAGAGCAGTGAATTTTATGTCAATATAATCTAACCTTGTTTTTCTCCTTTCTGCAATAATATGAATCCAGTACAAGTATTATTCATGATTACATAAAAGATAAGTGATCTACGATTGAGCTTACCTCTTCTAATTAGAAAGAAGGAAATGAAGAGATCAAGAGAAAAAGATGTAAAGGACCTGAAGGAAGGAAATTAGGGGAAACAAGCAGAAGGTAGAAAGAGGAATGGCAACTGGGGAGATGGAAAAATACCGGAAGAGGGAAGGAAGGAATTCAGAACCTGAGAAAATTGTTAGACATGTCTGATACATTTTTAGATGATTCTTACTTCTTATTTTAGTGGTATTCAAGAGTTGTGACTAGAATTTTATTTCTGAGGTATATTTTAATTTTGAACTATATTCTTAAATAGTTTCTGGTCATTGGGTCACATGTAGTGTGTGTACATATTTGAAATTTATGAAAGCTACTAAATTCTGAAACATTTCCTTTCTTATCATCCTAAATAATGTAGTCACACCTTATTATGAATGCTTCACTTTTGGTGTTTGTTCCCTTCATTATTTTAAGTGGTTACACAAATATCAGACAATTTCACAAAAGCAGTCAAACATCATTTAAAATACCTGGACTGATGAATTTCTACTAATTACTTAACATATGTTAGGGTTGTACCAGTAAGTTTTTAGAAACTATTTTTATGCTTAATAAATATCAGTAATTATAAGCCTAGAAATAATTAGACTTCAAAATTTGGTCAGATATGCTTGGTTTACTAGAAACCATGTCTTAGGATACTTCTGGCCATCTCTGACTTTGTGACAAATATGTACTTAAAGGTGATGATGAGAATTTGAAACTTTTGAATTTATAACATATCATTAAAGAAGTCATTGACTTATCCTTATCAATTTATAAATATTTGTAAAAAATTATGACAAATATCCAAAGGCTTCTCAGAGAATTTAGTTTCTTGATGACTTACATTCCCCGTACATTTGTACTAAGCCTCATCTTAGCTATCATTATATAAGATAATGATATCCAGATAACCATTTCACCTATTTCAAACTGAGTCAAATAGAAACCTGTCTTTCAAACTCAATTACCAAAGATAGTAATTTTTTACTAATCCCTTATCAAGTGACACTAACAACATCTTGGCAAGCAAATCCTTCATGAACAGAACTTGATTTTGGCTCTTCTTTTCAAATTTAAGATTAAAGTCTAGTTTTTATCAGTCTCTAGCAATTTTTCCCCTCTCCATTGAGGCCTTTTTTTATTAATTTGAAGCTCAAAATAAAAGTCATTTGGTAAGTTAGAGATACTTAATAATAATTTTTAAATGCAAAGTGTCTTTCCACAGTTGGTTAGTCTGCAGCAGTTTCTGACTTCTTACAAGATTGCTTAACCTTTGCCACCATAAATGCCAAATGACATAGATGCAAAACCCATAGTAGGAACAGCTAAAACAAAATACCACTATTTTATAAAATCCCAGTGTTCCTCTTTAATGTGGCTTGAGTCTCTGCTTTCCCAGATAGCCAATCCTAATAGCCCCCATGAAAATTTAAGTTTCTTCTTACTAGATTGATTTTACTCATGCTAAATAGTATATCAACTCTGTTTCTCTCTCTCTCTCTCTCTCTCTCTCTCTCTCTCTCTCTCTCTCTCTCTCTCTCTTTGTTGGAGAGAGTGGGAAGATAGTTATAAGGAGAGAGAAATTATTATATTTTATTTAAAATGCTTAAAATCAGATTAATATAATCTGAGACAGAATAAAGTCAGTACCTACCTGTTGGGGGAGGCTGCTCATTCGTTTCCAGCTGCTCAAACCTGAAATAATCACTCAACAACCATATTATTTGCAATACTGTTTCACCAAAAGCTTCAACATAATTCTAGATAGCTCTTTTATCCTAAACTATCCCATCTCTATTAAGCTGTGTATTACCACAAGGTCGTGGCCTACTGGCAAAGTTTTGGCTGGCTTCAGTAGAGGAGTCTATCCCTGGTGGCAGCTACATAACTTCTCCCTGACTCTGCCTACTCTCTCTATATATCTCTTTTAGCCTGGTTTCACACTGCTAAGCCATTGCCCGAAAGCAGCTTCTTTATTAACCAATGGTAGAAAACATATTCATAGCCTACATCACCTGCCACATCACCTCACCTTTTCTGTTTAAATAAAATGTAAGTTTTTAACTTTAACATAGTAAAATTACATGTAACAAAACTGGTATCAAGAAAAATTACAGTTACAATATTTATATCTTCTTTATCTTTTATCACAACTAAGAAAAATTATTGTTATGACTATGTATTCTTCAACTCCATCAAAGACCCCAGAAAGATATATCACCTAAGTAAACAGGAAGTACAATGGAAACAACTTCCAAAACTCTAGAAATGACAAAGGCATCTCATTGCCTGGATAGTTCTTCTATATTGTTGGAGCATCCATCTTCAGTCTATAGGCCCATAGTATCTGCACTTTTCCATGAAGCATGAAGTTTCAAAGACAGTTTCATCTATATTGGCAGTTTGTCAATCACTTTCTTTTGTGTCTTGCAGAATGTCTGACAGACTAGTTCATGAAGAGGAAACCCCAAAGGATTGTCTCACCTTCTTTAGACAGCTTCAGCATTTATTTTTCTCTTGGTCCTGCAAGACCAGTTCATCAAAGCAGTCTAGGTAAGAGCAACTTCTTGCCAAAATGGCTAATTGCTGTGGGAGCTCCTTTGTCCAATAGCCTTTAAGATACCAGTCTACTTGGGCATGGTCTCTTATACTATAAATGCAGCTGTAAAACATACACTCACTCTCTTTCTTCCAGTTCTCACTTCTAGCTGCTAGACTCGGTTTCTGTTCCCCATTCATGCAGAGGACTGTGATCCTGGACAGTGATCTGTGAGTCTACCCTAAATAAATAAGACTTTATTATACATAATTCTGAACTAGTGTGGGATTATTTTGTAACTTCTCTCATCATCTGTTGCCAGAAAATGGAGACAAGTCCACACATTTTGGGATTGGTTCACCAGCTGCATGGCACATTTGGAACTGATTCTTCTGCCCACAACTCTAGCCAGCCCTCAGATGCAACAGGCTGCTGTCAGTGGTCCCAGGCTCACAAACCCACATGCTGTCTCTCTGTATGTTACATGCCAGCCCACACACTGCTGCCTGCAATCCCTGTGGTGCACACAGTCTGCAACTTACACTGATGGAAAACTTTGGGTTATCTCTTTATCCTGGGCCCCAACTCTCAGACATTTGATTGCCTTAGTAACTGCTCTAAATTTGTTAAACAAAGCATATTTTTCAGTACCTAAGTAAGCAACACATGCTGTTTGCTACTGCTAGCCTCTCTTTGCAATGTGGCTGCAACTGCTACACCTGCTGACCAATAACGATTATTACATAACAACTCCAGTTTATTGTAATTCCCTTAAAACAGGTAAGATCTGAAAAACTACAAAAAATGCTGATAAGATAACTATCCAGGAGTTCAATAATTATTTTATTTATACTCTGGAAGGTATTCTGAAAGGTTTATGCAATTTTCCTTCTACATCCCTTTATTTGATTCTAGGAATTAGTTTGGTTTTCAATATTATCTCATTAAAATGCTTTGATACTATGGAGAGGGATAGCATCAATTTCACAAAAATATATGAAAGAATTTTTAATGTTGAATTTAACAATCAGAATCTGTTAAGCAGTTATAACAGATTAATGGATATCTCTCCAGGAAGGTAATATGCACACAATCAAAATTATGAACAAGGATGAAACGTTATCTTTTCTGGACACATTTCATACCTTGTAATCCTCATTGAGGACATTAAAACAGAACACTAGGCAGGAGATTCAGACTTTACAAGAGGCAGTAGTAAAAAGATTTGAAAAAATTGAGGAATTCATTGAAATAGATGAGCAGGGACAAAGGTATAAGGACAGGATTTAGCCCCATCAGTACATGCCCAACCCAGAGATGACTTACATAGAGTTCTTACTGCAT
Organism: Ondatra zibethicus; assembly: GCA_004026605.1. NCBI lineage: Eukaryota > Metazoa > Chordata > Mammalia > Rodentia > Cricetidae > Ondatra > Ondatra zibethicus. Next base: position 10,181 of record PVIU01015716.1, read on the forward strand.
ACGTGGTAATTTCCCCAAAAAGACCATCTGGCACAAAGTACCCTAAGGCAGTCAAAGAATATGTATGGGAACCAGTATGTATGAGCAATCTAAAAGAAATTAAACAAACAATAGTTTCTTATGGCCTACATTCACCATTTGTCAGGGAAATAGTGAAAATGTGGGCTTCAAACACTAAAGATACCTAACAAATTTGTCTTCAAATCATCTCAGTGATACTACAAGATTGACCTCAGCTACTCTGAAAGTTTTATTGAAGAGAAGAGACAAAAATCTTAGGGCAACAGGAGAAAGCAAAAAAATTTGAGACTTCCCAAGAACAAATTCTTAGTGAGGGTCATTACTCTGATACTCTGGAACAGGCTTGCTATGATGAATACACCTTGTCCCTATGCAGCACAGCAGCTCTAAATGCTTGTGACAAGATTCAGGAACCAAGAAAGAGGATTAAATCATATACCAGGGTTAAACAGGGCCAGAGAGAGAGAGAACACTTTAGTGACTTCTTACAAAAATTGACTAAGGCTGTAGAAGTAGGAGTGACAGACCCTGAAGCTAGAGATTTACTAATTGATTCTTTGGTTTTTGAAAATGCCAACTTAGAATGTAAGAAGATCCCTTGGCATTTAAAGGTCAGATCAGCACCCAGAGATAAATCTTCCGTTCAATGAATTTTGAAACATTGGACTATAGTATTGAGGCATGGGTAGGAGAAGCAATTTCCAATTGTACGAAGAGACACCAAAATGCCAAATGTTTTAACTGTGGTAGAACAGGACATCTGAGAAGGAACTATAGAAAAGGCATTCCTAGGAATAATATTTCCTCTAAGTATATCAAAAATAGGAGGACTTAGCCTTCTAGTATACGTAGGAGGTGTGGCAAAAGCTGACGTTGGACTAATGAATGTGGGTGGATAAGAGACTTACATGGCAATCTGATATCAGTGAGAAACTCTTGGGGGGCCTCTCTCAGGCCACAATATCAAACAATGTCCAGTCATTCCCAGTAACTGTGGAGAACATGTCTCACCAGGAAAATTAAACAATCCAGTACCTACTGTAAGAAACCATACTGTTCTGGATAATGGAATAGACATGGAGGATGAATCAAAAACTCCAGTAGGAAATGGAAAACATATGTTTTGGCAGACTTTGATGAATGATCAAAAACCAAAGCTAAAAGTGCATAAAAGTGACATTGTAATTGAGGGATTACTAGACACAGGTGAAGACATGAGGACCATTGCTCCAGAATCTTGGCATCCAGATGGGCCTCTTCAAGAGGCAGATATTCAGTTCCTAGAAATTGGTACCCTATCTCAAGTGAAACAAAATACAAGGTGGGTTGAATGCATAGGACCACAAGGACAGAAAGACGGCTGAGGCCATATGTAGATAATATTGCAGTGAATTTATGGGGTCATGACTGATTACAGCAATGGAATACCCAGGTTAATATTCCTGTCATCACAAAAACTCATGTTTCTATGAAGGATATTGTAAGATATTATAAACAAAGGTCACCAGTCATTCAGGCTGTACAAGAACAAAAAGCAACTAGCAAACCTTCAGAGGTACCAATGGCTTTGCCTTTAAAATAGTTAACTGAGAAACCCTTATGGGTTAAACAATGGCCTTTAGCAAAAGACAAGCTGCAGGCTTTAGAATAGCTGGTACAGGAGCAACTAGATGCTCACCATACTGGAGAATCAAGCAGCTCTTGGAATTCTCCTGTATTTGTTGATAAGAAGAAATATGGAAAATGAAGAATGGTGAGAGATCTAAGAGCTGTCAAGAAGGTAATTCAACTTATGGGCCCTCTACAATCTAGAATTCCTCTGCCTTCTCTATTACCAAAAGTGTGGCCTCTTATAGATTTGAAAGATCGTTTCTTCACTATACCTTTACAGGAAATGGATAGAGAAAAATTTACTTTCACATTGCCTACTTACAATAGTTTTCAGCCTACTAGGAGATACTAGTGGACTATTCTCCCACAGCAAATGCTCAATAGTCTCACCCTGTGCCAATACATTGTAAACTAGCCATTGGAAATAATTTGTAAGCAATTTTGTATGTCTATAATTCACCATTACATAGATGTATTTTGTTATCTGATGCAAATGCATCTACTTTAGAAAGAATGTTTGAAGAAGTAAAGAAAGTTTTGCCCAAATGGGGATTACAAATTGCTCCTGATAAAGTACAACGAGGAGATTCTGTCAATTACCTAGGTTAGATAATAGGTTTACAGAAAATTAGAACACAAAAGTTACAAATTAGGAGAGACCAATTTCTGACTCTTAATGACTTTCAAGAATTATTAGGAGATATTTCCAGTCTATGACTGGGTGTTGGGATAATACCTGATCTAATAACTCATTTAAACAAAACCTTAGATGGTGCCAAAGACTTAAATAGTCATAGAGAATTAACAGCTGAAGCAAAAAAAGATTGATGGTTATTGAAGAGAAATTACAAAAGGCACATGTAGATAGAGTGAATCAAAATCTTAATTGTATTCTAGTCATATTGCCTTCCAGAATTTCCCCTATAGGAATTTTAATGCAGAGAGAAGACATTATCTTAGAATGGCTCTTTTTTACCACATAAACCAAGTAAAAAATTAAAAACTCATGTGGAAAAATTAATTAATTATAAATAATATTTGATACTTCATCAACTAGCAGTTATAGACCCAGCAAAGAAGAGAATACAGTTCCTTTTATAGCTGGTAAAATTTAAAAATTATGGGAAGACAATGAATCATGGGAAAGAGCTGTGCTAATTTCTTGGGAGTAATTAATAGTAATAATCCCAAAAGTGATAGACTTAACCTCATAAAGAGAACTACTTTGATTCCTCCCTGAATTGTACATGACAGACAATAACTGGAACTCGTACATTTTACACTGATGCAAATAAATCAGTAAAGGCAGGTTATAAATCAGAACAATTAAGTAAGGTGGATCAAAGCCCTTATAAATCTGTCCAATAGTTACATGCTATTCTTATGGTACTAAGAAATTTTAAAGAACCCCTCAAAATAGTTTCTGATTCTCAATATGCAGAATATACTGTCTTATATTGAAACTGCTGCATTTATATCAGATAATATAGAATTGTTTAATTATACATAATTATAATACATAATTATACAGAATTAATTATACATTCAGGTTCAAGATATAGTCAGGAAATAGCTTTGCCCCATATACATAACACACATCTGATTCCATATGAGTCTCTCAGGTCCTCTATCTCAAGGTAATGCAGAAATTGACCAACTACTGTTTGGAAGTGTGCTGAAGACCTCAGAATTTTATAAGAAACATCATGTCAACAGAAAAGGTTTAAAGAAAGAGTTTTCTATTACATGGCAAGAAGCTAAGGGGATTATAAAGAAATGTCCTGCTTGCTCTTTCTATAACCAAACACCCCTACCTGCAGGGAGAAACCCAAAGGGTACTCAGAGAAATGAGATCTGGCAGATGAATGTGTTCTACTTTACAGAATTTGGAAAATTAAAATATGTACACCACATCATTGACATTTATTCAGATTTTCACTGGTCAAATGCCTTGAGCACAGAAAAGGTTGGTTCAGTAATCACACATTTATTAGAAGTTATGATTTTCATGGGTATATCTGCACAAATAAAGGCAGAAAATGGTCCAGCATATTTATCTAAAAATTAAAATAGTTTTTGCTTATTGTAGTATAAAGCATATTACAGGTATATCAAACAATGCTACAGGTCAGGCAGTTATAGAAGGATCAAATTAAACTATAAAGAATATGCTAAACAAACAAAAAAGGATGGAAAATATCCCCTGAAATAGATTGCATAATGCTTTATTAACCTTGAATTTTCTTAACACTAATTAGAAAGAAACCACAGCAGCAGAGAGACATTGGATAGTAGAAATGTCTTCTGAATTAAATCAGCCAGTGTATTTCAATGATGTATTGACTTCACAATAGATAACAGGAGATGTGCTACATTGGGGAAGGGGTTTTGCTATTGTTTCCACAGGAGAAGAAAAACTATGGATATCATCTAAGTTAATAAAGATTTGGTTTGAAAAAGAAAAACCTATTGAGAAAGGGAAATTACAGTTCATCCACAGAACTGACAACCAAACAGCTGGTAAGAAAACCTCATAAGTGTTGGGCAGGTTTCTGTTCTTGTCTCTGCAGAAAACATTCATCTTCAAAGAGTAGAGAGACCTTGGACATCTAGATGCCTAAAGATGAAAAGATAGCTATCCAGAAATAATCAACAAGCAAAGAGAAATCTGACTTATGATGCTTTATTATCTGTATGGTAAAAATTGATTATCTGGACATGTATACATCTCTGATTAAAAATAAGAGCTGCCTTTTGACTTGGACAATGGCTATCCTTCTCTTAATCCAAGCATGTTGTTAAAATAAAAAAATCAGAATTTCTCTCTCATGTCATGAGCCATCTAGTATGAGACAGAAAGAAGACAGATTTTAAGGAAAATTTTACTTTTTTTCCATTCCCATTTTTTTCTATATTGTATCTTTCATTGAATATATATCCATTTGAATAATGCTTATGTTTTTAACTGTTGACAGTAGGTTTTTCTGCAGTAATCTTTAAAGCTTCCAGGAAGAAGATGGGGCCTCACGACAATGACTTCACCTGGTTGATAAGTCATCATGATGCTGATAGCGCATCATTAGACTGGTTTTGGGGTACCAGCTGTGGAAATGGTGCACCTTCTTACAATGTTCTGGCCAGACTTCCAAATAAGAACTTCAAAAACAAACAAACAAAAAAGACTCTATCAACTACTTGGATAATATTTGCAATTATACAAAGCAACAATCTTAAAACTTAACAATCATTTTACTTTTACAGGATCCCATAGAAAAAAACATCAACCCCATGACAACTGGAAGCAACTCTAGAAGATGACACCCTCTCCCAACAAGTTTGTCCTCAGGGTTAGGGACACCATTTCATGGTTGATTATTACTTGTATAGGATTGGGAGTTGGGGTGGAAACTATGGAAGCCCAGAGATTGAAAAACAAAAGAGGGAAAATTGAATGGGATAATAGGTAATTTTGTGTTAACCTATTCATACTACTACTAATAATAGTGAGTAATAGAGTGAATATGTGTGAGATATTATTTATAGACAATATACATTGGTATAGATTTTTGTATACTGATAAAGTTCAAAATATATTTGTTATATTAAATATACTCCTATTTCTCTTGACAATATTTGTACACTTATATAAAGTTTTTGTCAGATTGTATGCATGCATATTTCTATCTGTGTTTAAGATATTTTGTATATTGATGCAATTTTAGCATATAATTATCATATTACATTATATATTACTACCTATGATCAAGATATTCATACATTGTTTACATTTTGGGGTCATTTCCCTCTTTACTGCACAGATGCTTAAAGATTATTTACCATCCTAACATGAAGTGTAAAACTTTAAGTTATATAAGTATTACATATTATAGGTCAATAGTCATTCATGTTTGTTATATTTTTAGTCAGACTAATTCAGTTCTTTAGATACATAGAAATTGTATTCTACATTGATAGGTAGGTAATCTTCACCCACTTTAAAGATCTGTAGAACATGGCATTTAAATAACTTAGGGTTCTGTTAATGTGAGATACGACTGCACCTGACAGCACTTACCTATTCCCCCCAAATGTTGAGCAGCAAATACACTCCACTTGGAATTTGTTTTCTTCTTGTCACAATTGGCCTTTAGGCAAGGAAGTGCCCATGCCTTGACCAGTGTCAAACTGCATGATGTCCAGATTGGAAAAACAGGATATAAGAAAAAAGACTGCCAAACCTTGTCAAGACAGGGTGAGATGTTTCTGAAAATTTTCCTGCCTCTGAAAGTGGCCTGTCAGTTACTCTAGGCCTTAGCCAAAGTTGGTTGTGTCAACATTGCAAATGAGACTTTGGTTGATTGCTCAGGAAGCCACTTGTCTCTGTCATCTACTGCACATTTTGGAAGCTGCTTGATTGCACTTCCTGCTTACTCAAGTAATATTATCTCTCTTCTCAGGCCTTTGATGGGGTTGAAGATTAAATAGTTGTAGTTACCTTCCCATTATGCTCTAGCCAAGCCATTTCCAATATAGGACTTAGACTCCTTAGGATAGAATGTTTGTTAAAAAATTAGGATACATTCCTTGCTTAATATTGATTATGCTGGTTGTAATTCTAACTTTATACTTCATATCTGTTGCTTGTGTACATAGTTTAGTATTGGGTTTGAAACTCTCTTAAACAAAAGGGGGAGGTGCTGTGGGAGTGCCTTCAGCCAATAGCCTTTAAGATACCAGCCCACTTTGGCATAATCTCTTATACTATAAATGCAGCTGTAAAGAGTGTGCTCACTCTTGCTTTTGGTTCTTGCTTCTGGCTGCTAGATTCGGTTTCTGTTCCCCATTCATGCAGAGGACTGAGACCTAGAACAGTGATCTGTGAGTCTCCCCTAAATAAATAACCCTTTATTATACATTATTCAGAACTACTGTGGGATTATTTTGTAACTTTTGTCACCAGCTAATAAATTCCATAAGGAGCTTCTTCAATGCCCATCCTTCTCTTGAAGTAGATTTGTGCTGCCAGGAACATATGTGTCTCATGTCAAGTAAAGTCCTAAGTTATTAAAACATTTTAAATGCCATATTCTGAACATAGCTGAAGGATTTAAAGAATACCAACTGAAATATATCTCTCTCTATATAGAAAACTTAGCTAACATTACTATGAGATTGACTATTATAAATGACTATTTATTAACATGTTTCTTTATATATTACATTTTTAAATGAGCTGCACAAAACGCAATACTTGAATCAATAGCAGAAATATACATATAATAAAATTGACCTTAATTTTGTATAAATACACTAAAATCCATACCAATGCTAATCTGTATAGCACCTACCCATCTCCTACATGCTGCAAATTTTATGAAAGGCAGTTTGTGCTTGAACATTTATCAGAATCCTCTCTGTTCACATGTCTGTCTGTGGTCTTAATAATGCTTCTAATAAATTTCCTACCTAAAAGAATAGTCTCTTGCAGTGCAGCTAGTATTCTGAATCTAAAACCTTTTACTTTTTCCATAAGTAGTGATAAGATTGGGTGCTTCTGAACAATGGTGATAAGTTCTAGGTACTCCTGAACCATAGCAATCTGCCCTTGGTGCTCCTGAACTGTGGTGGTGGGTTCTAAATATTCCCAAACTCCTTCACCGCTTTTCCTACACAACCAATTGATCCACACTGACTCACCATCTTCCTGAGTTACACAAATGTGTGCTGTCATATCTGCTATGACATTTTGTGCTCAACCATTCTGTTTGTCATTTTACTTCATAAAATAAATCTTACATTACTTTTCTTCCTCTTCATGTTATGCTTATTATCTTAGCACAAGCTAACTTAACAAAACAAAATTTAACAACATATAATCTGACAAATACCTAGGTGATCTGTCTGTTTCCAGTCTTGTTTGTCCCATAGTCCTTTCTGACAACTTAAGCTAGAGTTACCAAGCTATGGGCATCTAATCATTTTAAAATAATTATTATTTCATTAATGTGACACTCAGAGCTTCTTAGAGAAGGATCTTGTATTGAGACCTCAAGAATTGAAAACTAGTCTGTGGTGTGACACCTGAAGAAAGGTTTTCAGGGCATTGCAACCAACAGCTTAACCAACATATACAAATGCCCCTATACCACCATTTCCTCCTTTATTCCCTTCAAATTATTTATTTATTTATGTATTTAGTGTGTGTGTATCAGAGGACAACTTACAAGTGTTCTCTCCTTCCACCATGTCAGTCCAGAGTAACTTTTCTCTCACAAGAAAAGGACTGGTTCATGCCCAATACTATTTAATCTCTAGTACTTCCAGTATAACCTTTCTCCATATTGGCTATGATGCATTGACCTGGGACATTGCTCTAACTTTAACATCCTCCAATTATATTTCATTCATGTCCCCCTTCCTTAGCATGTCTCTTCCCTAATTTGGAGATAAGACTGGAGTGTAGAGTTTAAACATTGTTTCTTCAGAGTGCTATTTCTGAATTCTTCCAAGTTGCAGTGTGGAACACTATATATATATATATTCTGTTAAGAACCAATGGTCAATATTTTATTATTGCAGTTAATATAAAGTTTTTGCTGCATAGTACAATTTTGCTTTTCTTGTTTTTCTTTGTTTTTGTTTTTTTTTAATCCCTTAGCAAAGCTTTAAAAGGCTTGACAATATTATTAGCTTCCAGGTCCTGAGGATGAGGCTAGGGTAGGAGTATTTTCATAGTACACTGACCCTTGTTCCACATGCACTCTAAAAGCCCTTGCTCTCTTTTAAAATAGCATTTATAAATAACATTAAAAGTTTTACTGAAGTGATTTCAAGTGTTCATAAATATATACAAAACCATTTTTATGTCTTTTTAAATTAACATCTTACATTCACTGTACACTCATAAAAACAGATGTCAAAATACTTTGACAGCTGTACATTGACTTGGCCATTAAGTATTGTGCACTGGACAGAATCTAGATTCAATTGAGAAGAAAACCTAGATAAGCTATCTAGACCAGGTTGGTCTGTGGGCATTTTCTCTTGAGGGTTGTTCTGACTGCCATAAGAATACTGGAAAATCTAGTCCTAAAGTTTGGTAGCATAACCATCTAGTTTGGGGCCATGTGTTGTATAAGAAATGAGAAAGCTCACTGTACACTAAACATGCAAGCATTTATTTGTTTCCACTCTTGACAGTGGTTGTTGCATGACTATTTGTTGCAAGCTCCTGCTTTTATTTTCCTGCAATGACCTAAAATTATACATTGAGGAAGCTTCTTCCCGCTTATCATTTTTTTTGGCGGGGGGGGGGGAATTCATCATAGCAACAAGGAAGCGACATTGTAGGACAAATAGGTTCATTTCATTTAACTCTTAATTCACATTGCTATCTGTGTTGGCTAGTTTTATGTCAATTTGACACAAGTTAGAGTTCTTTTTGAAGAAGGAACCTCTACTGAAACCTGCCAACAAGCGTGTGGAGCATTTTCTTGACTGATAATTGATATGGCAGGGCCCAGCTCACAGTGGGTGGTGCTACTTCTGGCCTGGTGATGCTGAGTATTATAGGAGAGCAGATGATTAAGGCATGAGAAGTAATCCAATGATAACCATGACCTGAAGGTAGATCAGTCTCTACCTTCAGATTCCTCCCATGTTTGAGTTCCTGACCTACCTGATTTTCCTCATTGATGGTCTAAAATCCCTTTACTCTGTTTTTCTTTTAAATTTTGTTTGCTTTGCCTTGTTTGTTTAGTTTTTTCTGTTTTTTTAATCACAGAAATTGAAAATTAAATAAGATACCATTCCTTCACTTTATTTTATCTGATATATTCAGATAATTAGACCCATTGTGTGGATTTGGGAAATAATGTTATAAAGGGAGAGTTCTGCAATTACTATAATAATATATGATACAAATGTACAGTAAAAGAGCTAATGAAAACCTTTCTCTCTAGCCTAAGATATTATTTCTATCCATATCTTCTGTCATATCCTTTAATTTTGATATTAGTCTCCAAGTCTCACTACCTTTAAGGGAGAAAAATAAGCTCTGTGGAAGAAGAAATATCAAAATATTTACAATATGGTACTGCAACTGTATACAGCTCATTGAGGCATTTACTTCTCAATAATGGTTTAGATTTTTTTTCTCCCCTTTTTATTCTGTATCCAGCATGTTAGTAGACATTAGGTGACTAGTTTATGTGGAATACATTATTTGGTCCAACACAGTTTATTTTTTCTTAGTATTTGACATACTCTATCAGACATGGATACACTGTATTAACCACTATGAATATAAGGGGGAAAAGCTTGCCTCAATTAACGGATTTTAAAAACTGATTAAATTTCTGAATTTTATATTGGGAAGGTAGTTGTAATTATTAAACTTTGAAACACCATTGCTGTTCAGGTCTGGGGACTTAGCAAGACTATTACATCATGCAGCTTGAAGAACATCAACACTGCCTTGCCTCCCCTCCCCCACCCATCAACGATTGCTTGACAACTGGGAGAAATGTCTCTGATGTCAGAAGGGCAAGAGAGCTTTGCCTACCTATCACCAGCTACAACACTCAGAAGACCAAGGCCTGCTCCTTGCCTGGTTGCACAATAGAACCAATCTTGTTGGTTGAGGTATGGGTGAGCCAGTCCCATAGTTGTGAGCAGGGAAGAGCTGTCCCGACTACTCACCTTTCTTGTGTCAGCATGGATGGGAGAGAGATGCCCCACCATCAGTGCTTGAGGTATTTAGGAGAACTGGCGCTGGCCCATGTCTGCTGTGACTCTCAGGAGAATGACATTTGCACCACACCTGGATAACAGAGAGAAGCCCCTGTAGTTATGGAGACTTGACCCTGTGGACTTGAAACAGGAGAGCTGGCTCAGTGTGAGAACAAAGAAGAGCAGGACGACAGACCAAACTACAGAGGCCAAGAACCAGGATTAGGGGTTGGCCCAGCCATGTCCACACCATCTGTGATTTCCTACAGCACATGACAGAACCAGTTCAGCAGGCCAAAAGTAGCAGGATTTCCATAACACAGGGCAAGAACAGAATAACCAAGAGGAGTTCGAGTGAGCGCCCAGTATAGATAGTGCAGCAGAAACCAGTGATCTCGAACCAGATCAACAAATCTTTGCAATGACTATCTGCAAGTAAAGATATATGGATTAAGAAGGTTTACTGTATGACTCACTGTGTCACACTACAGTGACCATGCTATCTTTTTTCAATATTTTTTCTTTTCTCTTTTCTCTTAAATTTCATCTGATTGGGGCTGAAAGGGTAGAGGCTGGATACTTAGAGATAGGTAATGAATGGATTGAGAGGCAGGATGTCAACACTGGCTTTCACCTATATAGCTTAAAACTGGTCAGTAGTGCAGCTTGGAATAGGTTACTTAAATATTTGACACTGTTTCTTCATCTTTGACTTGAGAATCAAAAATGGGCATACTTAGTAAGATCATTCAAAGACTAAACATGTTGACATATATCATATTCTTTGAAGAGGAATAGATCCCTAAATATTTTGTTGATGTTATTAGATATGTTTTAAGTATGAAATTAACAATCAATAGGTTATAACCTTTATATTTTAGAGTTATGTGAACATCCTATTTGAAAGATATATAAGCATTCTGGGATTCTTTCTGAGGAAAGCTCAGACTTCAAAGTAATCTCTCCCTCTCAAAGCTCCAGTTTATAATTATAGAAGTCAGGTTCAAAACAAGGAGTATGAATATAAGAAAGATGTTTATACTCCTTCAATGACATTAGATATGGAGTCAAATGAATTTTTAATGCTTATTATCATATAACTATTTTTATACTATGCCTATTCTCCTCCTATTCGCTTTATTGTTATTAATTATTTATTGGTATATATGTGTCATGTGCACATTTGGTAGTTAGAAGACAATTTCCAATGTCAGTTCTCTTCTTCCACTATAGGGTACAGCAGAGGATGATTAAAATTTGGGTCATCAGGATTGTGTGACAACTGCTTTTAATTGTATAGACATCTTGTTTGCCCATTTTATAATTATTATTATTTTTAAAATGCACACATTATCGTCTCATGGCATATTGAGGAATATGGAAGACTAACCATCTCAGGGTATTAGGAGCAAATATAGTAACTGAGAAAACATAGCATGCTCACCTTGATGAAAGATCTACAATGTTTTCTCTCCCTTCTGAGACTCGTCATTACAGCTCCACTTTAGTATATATATATATATGTATGCATGTATCTGTGTGTGTGTGTGTGTGTGTGTGTGTGTGTGTGTGTGTGTAATGATTCAGCCACACAACATGGCTGATACTTCCGGGTTCCAGGGCCACAGCATGTGCACACAAGCCCTCAGGCAGAAGTGCCCAATGGCCCCAGTGAAATGAATTATTAAAAATGCTGCAGGATCCCTGGATCCCCGGCGGCTGCAGTGACAGAAATGCTGTAGGTACCCGAGTGGCAGCAGTGGGCCATGTAGCAGCAGGCAGCGGGTCCCAAGAGTAGCCATTCCCAGCCAGGGACTGTCTCTCCTTGTGGTCTGCTGCAGCCACTTGGGGAACAGAGCAGTCCCTATGCGCATGTGCTAGGCAGCCCTTAAAAGCTAGACGTGCCATCTTTTTTTTTTTATGTTTTCCCTGTTTTAAATTTTCCGTTTTGTCTTTTTACAAGTTAATAAAATATAAAGAACTTTGTTTGATTTAAATATTACCATTTGGGATTTTAATATTATTTAGACACAGAAAATTAATATCCAGTGTTATAAAATAAGAAGTTATCATCTAATCATTTTCTACTTTTTAATGGACCACTATATTTTTTTAGTGTAGCATTGTCACAAATATATAACCTGAAATAACATTACATACTTTGTTATAGTTTTATACTCCACACAAGATATAGATAATAATGTTTTCTATTGTTATAGTGATAATGTTATCTGAAAAGGACAGACTGTGACAAACAAATGAACCTTCAGCCCTCTCTATCTCTCTCTCTGCACACGGACCTCACCAGGCCTGTACACACACACCCATAAACTCCTAAGCAGGTTTGTTTTATGTTCCATGTTTCCTTCTCACTTGTGCCATGTAATTTCAGTGTGTGTGTGTGAGTGTGTGTAATATGTGAGGATTCAAATGCATAGAAGAAGAATTGGGGGAAAAGTTTTCCAAATTATTAGACAGTTTGTGGGGCTGTGAAAGATCCATGAACAAAATGAATTATGCTTTATATGAGGAGATTTTAAGATAGCTTACTATATTTAATGTTTGTTATCATTATTGACAGCTGTACTAAAAACAAAACTGTGAGCCAAGAGTGAGGTTCAGAGGAGAACGTCAGAGGTGGGAGAAGATGCCCCTGGTAGTTCTCATGTGTACAGCCTATAGAATTCTTTTTCAAATATTTCTGCTTTGGTAAAGGAAATTGCTTCATAAAAAGTATTTCAAGATGAGTCCCTATGAAGCAACCTTTAAGTTTATTAGAGTGAAGTTTCATTTAAATTTAACTGAAAGTAGAGGGAGAGGGTAAGAAAGACAAGGAGATGCAGAAAAAAAAAATGACAGCATAGTATATAGTCAAAGGTGGTTCAGGTACTGGTTTCTCAAAGGAGAGTCATTTTATGTAATTTAAATATTATATATATAAAGTACATAGTTAATTACTTAAAATCATTTATATGTGATTATATATACATAATTTATGTCTTAATTGTTTTAGAAATTATTATAATGAACAAAGTACATAATCTACATCTAAGTTTAAAGAATAAAATTAAGGTGAGGTCTCCTTATTTTTATCTAAACAACTGTTCCTTAGCAAGTAAGCAAATAAGGTGGTTTCTGACGTGTCTGCAAAGTATACAGATAAGAAAGACACACCAGGGACAGAAGGTCAGAGAACTGTCACCAAACACAGGTAATTGACTTCAGAGTTTATGACCTTGTTTGTGATAGTTTCTTAGAAAAGCAAAAGCTGATGTATGAAAAAAAATTCTTCTCATGTTTAACTCAAGGTCATATATGCAATTGCCTTAAGCATAGTTCATTAGATAATAGGTTTTTTTTTGAGAGATTTTTCTCAGAAAGAAGAATAAGTCCTTTGCAGACTATTTCCTTAGTTGTGAGCAAATTTTTAAGTGTTCATCAGAGAAATGTTATGAGATTCTGGGATTTCTCTAGCAAAATATTTAAATCAAGATTAGGATAAAGATCTTCTTTGCCTTCCATATCCCTTAAAGATCCCCATTTGCGCCTTTTGCCTGGAAATCTTGTTTGCTTCCAATTTCCAAGAAGATCTATATATGATTTTCTTTGGGTTTGCCTTGCTATTTGGCTTCTCTGGGCTTGTGAGCTATAAGCTTAGTGTCCTTTGTTTTATGGCTAGGGTCCACTAATGAGTGAATACATACCATAATCGTCTTTTTGGGTTTGGGTTACCTCACTCAGGACAGCGTTTTCTATTTCCATTCATTTGCATGCAAAATTCAAGCTGTCATTGTTTTTACTGCTGCGTAGTACTCTAATGTGTATATATTCCACACTTTCTTGATCCATTCTTCCATTGATGGGCACCTAGGTTGTTTCCAGGTTCTGGCTATTACAAATAATGCTGCTATGAACATAGTTGCACAAATGCTTTTGTAGTATGATTGGGCATCTCTTGGGTATATTCCCAAGAGTGGTATTGCTGGATCCTGAGGTAGGTTGATTCCCAATTTCCTGAGAAACCTCCACACTGATGTCCAAAGTGGTTGCACAAGTTTGCATTCCCACCAGCAATGGATGAGTGCTCCCAAGGTCCAGTCGAAGAGCAGAAGAATCTTCATCCGGCGAAGGATGGAGATAGAGACAGAGACCCACGTTGGAACACTGGACTGAGCTCCCAAGGCCCAGTTGAAGAGCAGAAGGAGGGAGAAGATGAACACAGAAGTCAGAACCGCAAGGGATTCGTCCACCCATCGAGATGGTGTGCCCGATCTAGTGGGAGCTCACCAAGGCCAACTGGACTGGGACTGAACTAGCATGTGATTGAAACAGACTCTCTGAATATGACTGACAATGGGGACTGACCGAGAAGCCAATGGGATTTGATTCTACTGCATGTACTGGCTTTTTGGGATCCTAGTCAGTTTGGATTCACACCTTCCTAGGCCTGGATGGAGGCAAGAGGTAACCTGCCCTCTCTTAGGACTGGAGGGGAAAAGGGGAGGGGGAGTGGGGAAGCGGGAGGGAAATGGGAGGAGCAGAGGAGGTGGAAATTTTGAATGGTACTATTTATAATGCAATAATAAAAAATTAAATGTGAAAAAAAAGATCCCCATTTGAAGAGTAATGAGAAAATTGCCTAATGTGCACACTGTAACCCTATTTATTTATATCCATTATTAATGTATATGTGCCATTATTGATACTGATATTGTCATTTTGATCCTTCTCACTTTACACCTGTTCCTGATGTCTGTTTTCACTATTTCCTAAACTCAGTGCTAGAATGAGCATTTCAAAGCACAAGAAAATTCCTTCAAGGCTGTTCCCTTCATGTTGAGAAAAACTTCTGGTGTGTAGCAGGTACTTAATTAATGTTCATGAATGAAAAAATGTATAAGAACATACTATTAGTTCTGAAACACAAAAGCCCACTTCCACAGAGCAGGTAATTTGGGAGAATATAAAGCATAGATTCAAAGTGCTTATAATCAAACTGAATAAATAGATATTTTGACTATCAAAAAATGATACCCATTTTCTATCTAGCCTCAGTATGCAGCCTGGTATCTATATTTGGCTTTCATTTAATGTTATAATTCTCAGTAATGCTTATGAGAATGGTATCCTTTAGGGAACAAAAAAATGAAGGGTTGAGTTCTATGTCATTATGGGTGCTGAGAGAGAAGTTGATATCTGATAGAAAAGTTTAAGCATGAAAAGATAGATTGTAGTCTTATTATTTGTTAAATTTGATATGGGAGTTATCATCAGAGATGCCCAAATCTGTTCACACACACAGTCACAACTGAAGTGTTAAGTCTTTTCTTATATTCTCTTCAAAGTTATGGCTGCACCGTTCTCTTGCGACTCACTGGATAGTAGTTCTATGTTGATTACATATGGCTCTGGAGGATGGGACTCATATCCATGAGGATAAACTCAATATTTGAAGAGGATTTGCTGTTCTATATATGGTGAAAAATTGGAATGGCATGCTGATGCATGCAGAACAAGCAGTTGGTGGTAAAAGAAGAAGTGAACCAAAGAAATCAGACTCATATTATAATGTTAACAGTATTTATTATAATGTTAACAGTGTTTGGGGTCAATAGCTGGACCAGGTGTTTTCAAGTGGTGGGCATTTTGTTCAATAATAAAATGAAAGCCCATATAGATTGCTAAGTATGGAGGAGATTTAATTTATGCCAAAGCAATAGAAAAGAACAGAATATACCACACAGAAGCACGTGACCATTGAGTGGACATACTGAAAGGACCAACTTATTCTTCTTATGACTTTCAAAAGGAAGAAAAATTTGGGTGCTAAGACACAGTGAGGATGAGTCTTTGTATTTACTATTGAATTTGGTAACCATCTTTTTATTTTACTATGTGCATCCCCTTTCCTACTATATCTGTTTTTAAGTTGCCCAGTTGTGCTAGGCATAATGTAGAAAATAAAGGTTGCTCTCTAAATACATATGTGTGGACACAGTTTTGCTTTATTTCACATATATCAAAGCAAAAAGTGAACCTAGTTTGATAGTTGTCAAGGTTCCATGGGGGCATTGCATTGTTCGCAGATAGGGTGTATATGTAACCTCAAACAGATGGAGAATTCCAGGTTGCCAACATGCTCGTAGGTTCATTACTCTAAGATAGGTATGTACAAAGCTAAGACCAAGTGAAGTGCTAGACTGTTAATCTATCCTCTATACTTGCCCGCCTCCATAACTACACACTGCTGTTAACTAATCCACTTTGCTGGAATCCACATTAATTTTTTATGAGGCTAAACTGCTAACAATGCAAAATTGACTTTCTACATTACAAAATAAATTCTACTAAATAATTCTACTGCGATAACAGTTTGGGTCTGAAATATTCTCTAAATGTCCATATGACAAAAATATGCTCTCCATATTGTGGAGAAGTAGAAACATGAAGAAATGTGTTCTGGTGTGGAGCCTGTATGTTATTAGAGCTATGTCCTCAAGCACAGTTGTGGAACTCTGGTCTCCTTTTGCTGGATTTTCCTTACTAGCTACAAAATAAGCATTTTATTCTGATATACAGTCTCTGCATGATGTGATTCCATCACAGCCTCAACTCAATCCCCACCCAGGAGGTCTATCGGCAGGCAAGAATAGGATATAGCTTAGTAACACAGGACTCCACATGGCTTGGGCTTTGCACACATATATTTCTGAGTAATCCTCCCAGGAACCTGTTGGTGTTCTAGAACACCCTACTTGCATTAAGCTTCATACTCTGCCAGCAGCACAGAATTTTTTTTTCCTTTTGATAACTATCAAATTCAGACAGATTCTGGTTTTGGCTTCATGCACAATAAGGTAAAACTATCCTGAAGTGAATGCCCAGGGAGAATTGTCTATGTGCTATTTTATTGATAAAAACTGTATCTTTCTACGAACTGGAAACTATAAAACTGTGTTCTGTATAATAAACCTTTTATGTTTTCTAAATTAATTATCTCAGGAAATTTTTATAACAAGATAAATTTGACAAATACAATATTAAAACAAAATGCAAAGAAAATTTCACAGTGAATTTTGGCAGGGACAAATTATATCCCAAACACAGCAGATATAGGTAGAGTCTTAGTATCAGAAATAGTATAATACTGATCCATTAGGAAGACCAAAAGGTACCAGAAAGGATCAATTTTTGCCACCAAAGCAGAAAGATTTTCAGCAGAACAGTTTAAATTTTTATCTTTTTTCATATGTATATAACGGTATTGTGATAAACATAACATGACTAGCAGTAAGCACTCAGGCACAATCTAATAAAGTGTTATTTACAAGAAAAAATAGCTATAGGTGAATCATTTAAAAATCCAAATCACCACATTTCTACATGTTATAGGTAGAATTAAAATAATTTTAGAAACTAATCAACATGGCTGTAAAGAATATTTAGGCATAGAAGAAATGTAAATTGTTAGTCATCTATTCAGTGAATGATATGAGTAGTCACATATTTCCAACAATATTTATAAAATGATGAATTTACTACTATTGTCCCTATTTCAGGAATAAAAACAATGGTAAAAAGAAGGCTAAATCACTTGCCATGGTCCCATAATATTAAAACCTGCTTATAAACTTAGCCCCTATCCTAAAGTTTTATGCTGTGCAGGCTCTCAGAAAATCAAGTCCCTCAACTTTGTACAATTTTGCTTTCTCAAGTGTTGCATTTGAATGACTGCACTGCACTGATTAACATTCAAGTCTTTAAGAACATTTCCCGATCTTGCAGGCCTTTTGTAGCATTGTCTGAGTTGTCCTGTAAATAGCAAATGCCATCTCATCATTTTCCTTTGCTAAAATCTTTCTATAAGTGGCAGCTAAAAGCCTAAACTTCTACTTTTGCATTCAGGATCATTGATGATGTGGCTCTACCCTTTCTTTCTGTTATTCTCTGAATTTATTCTGGTGCCATTCTTTCCAGTTTCTTCTGCTTTCGGTGTCTTTCAGTAACTTTGTGACTTTAAATAAAGTCAAGATTTTCCCCCACAAAGTGAAGCATGTAACTACTTTCTTGCTTTTCTATAAACCTTAGCCCACAGAGAACCCAACAAGAACTTACTCTAGGTTTGTCCCTAACCTCCTAGGTAAAATGGCTTCATTGAAGCTACTATAGCTATATTCATTGTATGTGGTGTTTGTTTCTAACCTCCATGGGCATTGAACTCCTTTTATTTATTCAAAAATTAATTAAACCAGTATGGGGCCAGGGATTTGTAAAACATTGGTTAAGTCAGTAAGTATGGTTAAAAAAAAAAAACAAAAAAACAAAACACAAAACACTGCGAGATCAAAAAATGAAACAATCACAATAAGCCTTTTTATCTATACTAGTACAATGTGATTAGAGGCCCATTAAGGGAAAATGACTTCCTTCTCATCAAGGAAATGAACTCTGGCTTTGGTGGAGGCTTAACATTTCAGTTGAACTGGTCATTCACTTGGGCAAGGGACGATTCCTGCAGTTACCTTAAGCCATTCTAAAGAGAAAAGCAGAATAACACCATCTTTTAATGAGATTGTGTGCTTTTCCTTCCCAGAAAGCCTGCCCCTAATGCAACCCTTACCACAACCAAGCAATTTCCTTAAATCTTTTGCTTTTCTTTTTTCCATCTCTGTTTTAAACATGCTTTCAAATAAAAGTTCAGGCTTGATTCTTTGTCTAAATCCCACCCCACTTTGTGCACCTCCACCATCACCACCACCATATGACACTGAGAATCTAAGAAGGACTTGCTCTAGATATGTCCCTAGTCTCCTGGGTAAAAATCTTTAATTGACATTACTATAACTATAATCATTCTATGTGATGTTTGTTTTCTACCCTCTATGGAAACTGAACTTTGTTTATTCATTCACAGATTACTTATCTACCATGTAGCTGATCTCTATGCATGACAGTGTAGCTCAAATGGCACAGCTTCTCTCCTCTTCTTCACTTTTATTTCCTCCTGGGCTGAGGATGAGATTATAGTTTGCTTGCTTTAGATTTTTTTCTTTGCCTAATAAAATTGTCCTTAAGCTTCTTTTTGAGTCTATTCTTAAATTCATTTATTGATAATACTAAGAATCATGAGAGTGGACACTGACTTTCCTGATAAAAACATTAAGGAAAATACTCTTCACAAGAAATAAATGTTGCCATTGGAATGTTTCAGTATTTAATGTATATTACTTAGTATTAATGTATGTTATATTGTTATGTATTGTTAGTGCTCATTGAGAAGCTGATTCTGAGAGTGGGTTATCCCCCATCATATTTCAGACACAATAATGTCATGGTAAATGTCATTCAAGGCTTCTTGTCTGAAGATGAGCTGATCCCTCTAACTCTATGATGGAGAAGAAGGATTAGCAAAACAGCCAAGAGTAAAAACACTGTTATCCTGAAAACAGCTAGAAGCCAACTATTTCCAACAAAACTTATGATCATTTATCCCATAACACAAAAGTACCTGCATTGGGAAAGGGAAACCTGCAGATGAGTCATGGGAGCTTGATCACAGAAAGAAACTCAGTTAGAAACTCTAGTTGTTTCTATACCTTCCCTGGTAGAATTTTGCTGGATATTCTGAGCTCCTGATTTGCTGTTATTTAGTTTTCTAATTGGATGCTTTACCTGCGGGGTAAATTTTCTACTAGGGCATCTTGACTGGGAACTCCACATGGTTGCTTTAATGGGGCTACCCAAATATTTTTTGTTGGATATTTTAAACACATTATTTCATGATGTTTGACTATTTTTATATCAGTCTATCTGTCTGTTTGTTCAATTGTCTACCTTTGAATCTATCTGTTTTTGTAAAGGCCACACCACAACTCCTGGCATCCTCTATACCCAGAGTCTGGAATGTTTGGGTAGAAGTGTCACCCCAGTACCTAGCATCCATATACCCAAGGAGTCTGGAATGTTTGAGCAGAAGTTCCAAACCAAGTCCCCTCCACTAGGAGTAGTTTCAATCCAGATTTCACTCAAGAGAGCCCTCCAAATGATGACCCCTCACCAGAGATGCTCAAGACCACTCCCACAGAGTATTTAAATAGCATTACACAGAACAAGCATATAGTTTTCCAGTGTTCCTTCCCCCATCTCCTCTCTGTGGGGGCTAGAAGACCAGCTGGGAGTGTTGGGATCCATTAAACCTGAGCTTTTTCTAATTTTGTTTGATTTAGTCTGATTTGGATTATTGCATCAGCAGAGAGTCTTATGGGGCACAGAAACTTTTCACTATCAATCATCTATTTTCCTATCTAATTTGTGTGTGCTGCTTAGTTTTTCTCATCTTGACATAACATAAGGTCATAGGGAAGAGGAAACCACAACTGAGAAAATACCTCTATCAGATTGGGCTGTAGGCAAGTGTGTAGGGTTGTAGTCTTGATTAATGATTGATATGGATGAGAACATCCTACTGTGAGTGGTGCTGTTGCTGCACAAGTGATCCCAGGATGTATGAGAGGAAAAACTGAGCAAACCTGCAGGAACAAGCCAGTGAGCTGCATTGCTTCGTGGTCTTTGCTTCAGTTCCTGTTTCCAAGTTCTAGACATGACTGAGTTTCTGCTTTGGCTTCACTTAATGATGTAATATGACCCATCTATTTAAGCCAAATGAAGCATTTCCTCTCCAAGCTGCTTTTGTCAGTATTTTATTACAGAAATAGAAATCAAAGGGTGATATTTTGTTATTTGTTCTTTGGCTTCTTGCATCCTTAGTAAACTCACTTGTTCCAGACCAGAAGGCTCACTGCCATAGATCATCCTCCAGACTGTACAAGGACTATTAGGAAATTTTCAAAGAAGACTAGACTCTGAAATACAAATTAGAGAATACAGTGAAATTCCTGGGAGGCATAATGGCAACTTGAACAATGAAAATGGTAGAGGTAATTGGAAGCATTTAGAAGAGAAAATCCGTAAAGTCCTGGTAATAGACTGTGGAAGTGGGTGCTGAGTGGTTACACAGTAGAATGCAGCTTCACGTACTCTATAAATAATTCAGATTTTATCTGAATCAGCATTTCACTATGAACAATTGCGGTCATTTTCTGAAAATATGCACGAATATTTCTTTGAGATTCTTAGTGTCTTCTTTTTTAGACATTTATCTTTCCTGGTGAGGTTTCAGGCAGAAATCTCTAAGGTAGTTTATTTTTTCACATGAGTTTTGAAAAGATATAATTCTTTGTTTCTTCCTTTTCTGCAATTTTCTTGCTCTGAATTGATGACCAAGGTGTGTAATGCTTTATAGGAAGTTTAATACAGCATTGCTGCCTCAGCATCCAGTAGCCGTGGAAATATGGAGTTTACTTTACTTTAATGATGCCCTCATGATCATTCTTAGGTCATAAGAAATCCATAGAAAGTCACTTTTATCACATTAAAAATAGCCCAGTCTTTTGGTCTTAGCTTCCATTTGTAATATTCTTTCACTTTGACTTTAGCATTCTACCCATTGGCTTCATACTCAAATCCTGTCTATAGTTTAATCACCTACTGTGATAACTTCTGGTTCATGGCTTAGAATCTTAAGAAGCTTCTATTTGAATATTGTTTACAGATTTTCATGGAACTAGAGAAAGTTAGCACCTATTGTGATACTGTATTTCGAAGATGTGTCATTTCAATTTGGACCTCACTAACAAGAGCTTACACAGCTTCTATGTATCATTGCAATACTAATAAACACAGTTTTCAATGGGAATTTAAGATGGTATTAGATGGGAAATGATCAAACTTCTGCATGTAACTACATGTCACAGATAAAACACACATTGGAAAGCCCCTGATATGCAAATGACCCTCGAACCTCCCACTCTGTAACAGAAAAGCCCTTCTATTGTACAGCACAACACTCAAGCTTCCTAGTCTTTTGACCTCAACCTGCTTTCTCTCCTGAAAGTCTGTTTTTTTGTAACAGCTTTTCTACTTTGCTTTAGACTATATGTATTTTCTGTCAAATGTCCTATTCTGAGACACAAGAACCTGGGACATCTTTGAATTTACCCACCAAAACCCAACACCCACCAATTCCAAAATGAGAGCCTGTGGGGTCTCAATTTGTCTATTTCTGCCTTGGAACATTGTTTTTTTTTCTTGTACATGGGCATGGTTTTGTGTGTGTAAGTGTTTGTAAGTATGTATTTGCATATTTACCAGCAATGTACATGGAAGTCCAAAGATAGCCTTGAGTGTTGATCATAATCTTCAGACAGGATCTCTAGTTTCAGTATTGAGCATAAAAAGTTAGCTTTCTATGAGCCTCTGAGGATTTTTTTTTGTATCTACTTCTCATTTTCCTTTAGGGGTACACTTGGAGTATGGAATTCCTGCCTTACTCCCTCTGATTTTTATATGCATGCTGAGTATCCAAATTTAGGTTGGCAAATTTCACCAGAAAAGATTTATCTAGGGAGTGAGCTCCACAGTCATGTCTGGGAGTTTTTCAAGAATTCCTTTCCTAAATTGTGCATCAAGAATCCATAAATAGACATATAAATTCGTCTCAGGAGAAAAAAATGAGATTTTGAAGCAAAATGGACACTAGAACGTAAGTCCATATGTGAGACTTGTAATTAACTTAAGAAAATTAACGCAGGAGAAATAATGAGCAAAGAAAAAAGGATGAACAGAGGAGGGGAGAGAAGCTCATTAAAGATGCTATTAATGTATTGTGGGTCCTAAGTGTGATGTGTACTGAAGTTTACTCAGCAGAGTAAAAACACTACTCTTGAGTTAGTTCATGCCATCAGCATTTAAGTGTCTTTCTTTTCTTCTATGGACAAAAAGAAAGAAGCCAGGCAGTAATGGTCCATGCCTTTAATTCCAGAGCTTGCACGGCACAGGCCAGCAGATTTCTGAGTTCAAGGTCAGCCTGGTATACAAAGAGAGTCCCGGGACAGCAAGGGCAACACAAAGAAACTATGTCCAAAGAATTGAAAAATAAAAAAATATAAAAAGGAAAGAAAATAAGAAAGAAAGAAGACAGGAAGGATGGAAGGAAGGAAGAAGAAAAAATAGATTAGCTTTCGACATCAGTGGATTGGTATTCATTTCTTTATTATGATATTCTCTTTGTATTTTTTTTTCTGAGATAGGATTTCTCTGTAGCTTTGGAGCCTGTCCTGGAACTTACTCTTGGAGACTAGGCTGGCCTCGAACTCACAGAGATCTGCCTGCCTCTGCGTCCTGAGTGCTAGGATAAAAGGTGTGCACCATCATTACCCAGCCTGATATTCTCTTTGAAATTTATAGTAATTCTCTAAGACATGACCCAGGTATGACCTATCTATGTGATGTCCTATCTTTGTTGGTACTAGTACAGATTAATATTACAAGGATCTCTGCTCAGAAAGATAAAAGGAAAGACGTGCAAGGAAGGCTGAGAGGATAAACAGCAGGAAGAGTGGAAGTGCTTCAGAGGACTCAGGTTCCCATAAAACACTGGATAATTCAAACACATAAAACAGAAGAGGGTCCTGGCAGATGTGATGTGATGCAAAGCCTATCTCACAATTATAAGGTTGAAATATCCTAAGTTGAATCATCATAAGTTAGAAACTAGTCAAGATAGTATGTGGAATATGGTTGTAAGTGGCATTTCAACTATATTTTAATAAATAAAGAGTGCCTGAAGATCTGAGAGTAAAATAGTCCCAAGGGTCAGCCTTACAGACCAGGTTATGGTAGCACACACCTTTAATCCCAGTAGCCATAATGACACACAGCTTTAATCTCAGGAGCCACACTAATTGCCATAGAAACCAGGTGGTGCATGTCTTTAATCCCAACCCTGGAGAGGATTATAAAATGGGGGCAAACAGCTCTTAACACACAGACTCATTCTGAGATTCCTGGAGGCAAAGTTGCCATTTCAGACTGAGGTTGAGACAAAAGCCATTGGCTGGCTGTTTTGATTTTAGAATCTTCAGGTTTTACCCCAATTTCTGACCCTGAACTTTTATTAATCATTCTTCATTTAATGCCAACCTTTTCTGGTATGAATTTATGAAAGCATCATTTGCCTGAGGTGGTTAGCCACCAATCCAGGCCGGGACTGGGATTGGAATTCCAGCTCTAGAATTCGGAACCCAAACCTAGATACCAGCTCCCATCAGCCCCAGCTTGGCTTCAATGTAAAGTTGGAAAATACACAGAAAATCTGGATACCGAATGTTATACTGTTGTCTTTGAATTATTTGCCTGTTATGGAAGAAGTAACAGCTGCTAAAAGATATTTGATTATTAATGTTGCTGGATTAATCCAACCTATGTATTTTGAAAAGGCCTAGACTTCAAATTTCAAGTCAAAAGATATGTTAATTAGGAGAAGAGATTGTGTTTTTGTTTCCAAATGAAGTGAGAGGCTGTGGATTCATTCTGGGTTGAGAAAAATAAGGTTTGATCAAAGAAGACTCCCTGAAGTATCTCCACTGGGAACAGATGATCCAGATGATCAACACTTTAGAGTATATGTGTTTCAGTTTCCTCTGAGTTCTACATCCAGAACAGCTCCAAGACTCCTGGCTGACATGATCCAGTCTCATAGAATACTTCAGGAAGGACTTGACGATAATCCTAAATTATTTTTGGGTCCACATAAGATTATAAGTGCCCTCAATCAGCAGGAAGTAGCTTAAAAATTATTCCCAGATTTCAAAAAAATGGATTATGGATGTTTGTCTTTGTTTAATGTGTTGGTTACAAGTTGTTATGGATAATGATCAGGGAAAAAGCTAAACGAAGAAAATAAGATTCAAGGTTCTTGTTTTGAAAAAAAAAAAAAGGCTAGGTGGTGGTAGCACACACCTTTAATCCCAGCCCTAGGGAGGCAGAAACAGGCAAATCTCTGTTGAGTTAAAGGTCAGCCTGGTCTACAGAGCGAGTTCCAGGACTGGCTCTATAGCTACTAAGAAACCCTGTATCAAAAAACTAAAAGAAGGGAAGGAAGGAAGGAAGGATGGAAGGAAGGAAGGAAAAGAAAAAGAAAGAAAGGAAGAGAGAAAGGGGGGAGAGAAAGAAAAAGAAAAAAGGAATATAAATATTATAAGATAGAAAGGTAGATTATTGAATCTACTCTAAAAAGAATAAGGTAGGATATAGATAGGATAAGATAAAAAGGTAGATTATTGAATCTACATTTCAAAAGCAACTATTAGTTTTAAGTGTTTTACATTGGTTTTACTTTTGTGTATTATTTGGTAATTTTGTTTATTGTTACAAGTTTGATATTAATTTTGTTCAAAAATATTGGCCATACATTTCTTTTTTATTGATATTTATTAAGCTCTACATTTTTTCTCTGCTCCCCTCCCCCCTCAGACCTCCCCCAAGGTCCTCATGCTCTCAATTTACTCAGGAAATCTTGTTATTTTCTATTTTCTACTTCCCATGTAGATTAGATCTAGGTGAGTCTCTCTTAATGTCCTCAGTGTTGTCTAAGTTCTCTGGGATTGTGGTTTGTAGGCTGGTTTTCTTTACTTTATGTTTAAAAACCACCTATGAGTGAGTACATGTGATAATTGTCTTTCTATGTCTGGGTTACCTCACTCAAAATAATGTTTTCTAGCTCCATCCATTTTCCTGCAAAATTCAAGATGTCATTATTTTTTTTCTGCTGTATAGTATTCTATTGTGTAAATGTACCACATTTTCCTTATCCATTCTTCAGTCGAGGGGCATTTAGGTTGTTTCCAGGTCTGGCTATGACACACAAAGCTACTATTGACATAGTTGAGCACATGCCCTTGTGGCATGATTGAGCATCATTTGGATATACACCCAAAAGTGGTGTTACTGGGTCATGAGGAAGGTTGTTTCCTAATTTTCTGAGAAATCGCCACACTGCCATCCAAAGGGGTTGTACCAGCTTGCATTTCCACCAGCAATGCAGAAGTGTTCCCTTTACCCCACAACCTCTCCAGCATTAGTTGTCATCAGTGTTTTTGATCTTGGGCATTCCTTCAGATGTAAGATGGAATCTCAGAGTTGTTTTGATTTCCATTTCCTTAAGTGTCTTTCAGCCATTTTAGATTCCTTTGTTGAGAGTTCTCTATTTCAGTCTGTACTTCATTTTTTTTATTGGATTATGTGTTCTTTTGGTATGCAATTTCTTGAGTTCTTTGTATATTTTGGAGATGAGACCTCTGTCTGATGTGGGGTTAGTGAAGATCTTTTCCCATTCTATAGGCTGTTGTTTTGTCTTGCTGACTGTGTCCTTTGCTTTACAGAAGCTTTTCAGTTTCAGGACGTCCCATTTATTAATTGTTTGTCTCTGTGTCTGTGCTACTGGGGTTATATTTAGGAAGTGGTTTCCTGTGCCAATGTGTTCAAGTATACTTCGCAGTTTCTCTTCTATAAGGTAGTGTGGCTGGCTTTAAGTTGAGGTCTTTGATCCATTTGGACTTGAGTTCTGTGCATGGTGATAGATATGAGTCTATTTTCATTCTTCTACATGTTGATATCCAGTTATGACAACACCCCTTGTTGAATATGCTTTCTTTTTTCCATTTGATATATTTTGCTTCCTTGTAAAAATCAGGTGTTCGAAGATGTGTAGATTTATATCTGTGTCTTCTATTCGGTTCCATTGGTCCTCCTGTCTGTTCTTATGCCAATACCAGGCTGTTTTCAGTACTATAGCTCTGTGGTAGAGTTTGAAGTCAGGGATTGTGATGCCTCCAGAAGTTCTTTTATTGTCCAGCATTGTTTTGGCTATTCTGGATTTTTTGCTTTTCCATATGTAGTTAAGTACAATTCTTTCAAGGTCTTTGAAGAATTTTGCTGGGATTTTGATGGGCACTGTGTTGAATCTGTTGGACATACATTTCTAAGCTTGTTCAAAGTATTGTACCTATACGGCTCATTTAGCAATGTAATACAAATATCTAGTCTTTGAAAATTATTGTTATCAACTGCTTAGGATAATAAAGAAATATAGGTTAGCAGTTAATCACATAGTATAATTGAACTTGTAGTCACATTAGGTATGTTTTCTAGGTCAAACATAGATATAATTTAGATAGACGGGTTATCTTCAAACATTTCATTGATCTACAGAATAAGGCCTTTAAGATGTTTTAATAACCTTGTCTCTCTCTTTTTTTTTTTTTTTACTTTTCAAGACAGGGTTTCTTTGTAGCTTTGGAGCTTGACTTGGAACTAGCTCTTGTAGGCCAGGTTGGCATCGAACTTACAGAGGTCCACATGCTTCTGCCTCCCAAGTGCTGGGTAAAGGTGTGTACCACCACTGCTAGGTCTCCCATTGTATTTGCCTACCTTCCAGGTTTTGAGTATTTAACTTGCATAACTCAAATTCTCAAAGTTTTGACTGCCTGTAATGAATTGACACCTTCTGATTCATGTCTGCTCCTGGCAGTACCCATCTACTTCAGAGAATATAATGGACATTGAAAAAAAAAACTCCACATTGAGTTTACTTTCTTTGTTGCAAAAGTAAGCCACTGGGCAAGAAAATTTCCCTTCCTCTATTGCTGACATTATGCTGTCCTAATTAGACAAGCAGTTCACAAAATATCCTGCTTCACAGAAAAGTCTTGGAAATGCTAGGCTCAGAGGCCAAAGATGGATATCTCAATGTTGCAGAGGAACTTTGGGTGACTGTCTAGGCAGCCACTTTTTTCTGTCACTACTCATATTTTTTTGGAAATTGCTTGCTTGCACTTCCTGCTTACTCAGTGAAATATTTCCTTCTTGGGTCTTTGAGGGAGTTTAAGATTAGATAATTATAGTTTACCAGAAACAGAAAGCAAGTTATGATAAAAAGTAAATTAGGTATAAGACTTTGGACTCACCTGATAGGATATATAAAATATTTTCTTTGAATTTGTCAAATGCAAATGGACTAGAAGTTGTTTATGTTCTATTGCCTGTATATATTGTATATAGTAATTGTACTTATTATATAAAGTTTTCTTATATTAGTTATAGCCTTCTTTTTTATTTTAGACAAAAAGGGGAAATGTAGTGGCATTTCAATTGTATTTTAATAAATAAAGACAGAAGATCTGAGATTAAAACAGTCCTACTAATTAGCCTTACAGTCCAGGTTATGGTAACACACACCTTTAATCCCAGTAGCCATAATGACACACACCTATAATCCTTGTAGCCACACCAGTTACCATAGAAATAGGGTGGTGCACACCTTAAATCACAGTGGTGCACGCCTTTAATCCCAGCCCCAGAGAGAATTATAAAATGGAGGGAAACAGCTCTCAACACACAGTCTCATTCTGATATTTGTAGAAGCAGGATTGTCATTTCAGATGGAGGTCAAGGCAAGAGCCATTGGCTGGCTGTTTTGATTTTTGTAATTTGAGGTTGAGCCCCAGTTTATCTTTCTGAGTTTTTATTAATCATGCTTCATATGTTGATCAACACAAACACATTTATAGTAATACAAAGTAGAGTCAAGTAGTCAGATTTGAAAATGGAAGGCTGAATCTGAGAGAAGGACAAGCATTGGCTATTATTTCTAAAGAACATATCAAGATATGCCTGTATTTATCGATCCAAAGAAGAGAAAAACATAAATTATAGTGGTCAGATGAAGCAAACTATAGAAAAATTAAGTCATTGGATAGAGATTAAATGAACTGCTATTCTAAAATTGTTTTTATTTAAAAAAATAGAATCCTGCTGATTAAAAAGACTTTCATTCCATTTTATGAAAACATTGGTTTAGGAGGTGGAATTACTCAAAAATATCCCATTATACTAAAATGTTTACCAGTCTTTTCTTTACTGCAACCATATGTTAATAGTACTTTCTTTATTCGCTTAACTGAGCTTTTAATGGATTAAATTGTTCAAAACATCACTATTATGCTGTTGGGCTTTTTAGGCATCACATAATTGCTATGTATTCTCTTCCAGCTGTGTATTAACATAAAAATGCAGGCATTATTTTCACTAAGAGTGTATGCCAAGCCTGAAATTGTTTGTTACTAGGAAAAAATATGACAAATATTGCTTTAGAGCATTGTGTGTTTCATAGGATAATGGTCACATGAAGTTTTTTTAATTGCAATACCTGTTTTGGTTCAATATTTAGGTATGACAATATGTTTGCTAACTCAGCCATGCTCAATTTAAGATGTATACTACTGAATACTCACAATTAAGGTCACTGTTCAAGAAGAGAAGATGGTCAATACAGTATGATTATGGTAAGATAGCATGTAGCATAGCATGCTTACCTCAATGTCATGGAGCAGATGTTCAAAAGCAAGAAACAGCAAGCAGGAGAATTTCCAGTCAAATATGACAAAAAGAAGAAGAACAAGAGGAAAAAAGAAGATGATGATGATTTTAGTGCAAACTAAACAAAAAGGGAACTTTGAAGATATGTTAATGTGGAATTTACCCATACATATAATTACCCCACATACATGGTTGCTGATAATAAGTGCTTACTATTTTCATGAAATGGATGTACTTGGTAAGGATCCTAGTATCTGGATAATTGCTTGAAAAATATCTTAGGGAATGATGGGCAATTACTATAAACCAAGAGCTCTCTCTCCTCCAGAAGATATGTGGCAATGTCTGAAAGCATTGGCTCAACTAGAGAAAACAGGTTGATAATTGACATCCATTAGGTAGAGGCCAGGGAAGTTTCATAAACTCATGAATGTTCAGGACATTATAAAATATTGACAGTGTCAGTCTTGAAAAATTTACCCAAACAATGTACATAAACACCAATGCTCTTTGTTGTACCCTAGAACTAGCTGGCAAACTACTATTTCTAAAGACATGACAGGTTTTAGTTGCATCACATACAGAAATTAAGTTGGAACCAAGCTTGAAGATTCCTCCCTGTTCAGCACTATATAGTATTCGAAGGTGTGATGTAGGCTGTTGGGTTAGAAAAAAAAGTCGTTAACTTATACTGAGCCACAATATCATCGAGACACGATGTTCCCACTGCTGAATATGGCCATGAATGTTATAGGAGTAATCTACCACCTTCTGATTAGATTTGAACCAACTCCTGATGAAGAAAAACATAGTTGGTATTGTAAACTTGGCCAGGGGCCTATGGATGGGGAGATCACAAACTCTAGGAAAGAATCAAATGTTATCTTACTGCATCAACATGTGATCAAATTGCTCTCTAAATGCTTCTATTTATGTTCATAGATCACTGCTGCTCCCAGTCTTCATTAGACAAATAGCTTCTTACTGCAGTGTTCAGTGGCTACTGCAGAACCCTAACTGACCAATGTGTTGAAAATAAATGATTATTACCTGCTAAGCCCTAAATGGATCACTTGTATCATTTACATGGCTTGGGGAATATTGGAGAATATGGATCAAAAAATGTAAGAGCCAGAAGGTGGTATGCTTCAAAAAGATGTCTACCGGATATGACACAACCACTGTAGACTTGAGCTTACTGAGGCTCTGTTTACCTGCACAGATCTACATAATACTAAGCCTGTCAACAACTTATGGATAAATGAATCATTTATGAAACGCTATACCTCTCTGGAAGTTACTGCTTGCTCAGAGTAGAGGACATAATTTTCTTCATTTGAGTAGTCACTAATAAGTGCCCATGCTCCAATAAATAGGCATACTAACACTAATACTCATTAACTCAACCTAATTAAACTCAGTGCACCACAAAAGATTAATAATTAATTAAAAAAATGTAAAAGTAGAAGGGTGTTGTAGTCCTAATAGGAATAGCCTTCATAAACTCATATGTTCAAAGGTTTGGTTCCTAGGATGTGAAACTTTAAGAAGAATGGGAAGTGAGGTCATGTTGGAAAGAGGTTTGTCACTGGAGGTGCACTTTGAGGTTTCAAAAGCCTACATGAGGACTAGTCTCAGTCTCTCTGTCTCTGTCTCTGTCTCTGTCTCTCTCTCTC
Organism: Ondatra zibethicus; assembly: GCA_004026605.1. Taxonomy (NCBI): domain Eukaryota; kingdom Metazoa; phylum Chordata; class Mammalia; order Rodentia; family Cricetidae; genus Ondatra; species Ondatra zibethicus. The sequence goes on from PVIU01015716.1 coordinate 41,494, forward strand.
TCTCTCTCTCTCTCTCTGTGTGTGTGTGTGTGTGTGTGTGTGTGTGTGTGTGTGCCTCCTCTCCGTGGGTCATGATGTAAGCTTTCAGGTATTGCTCCAGCTCTCTGATACTACCATGTTTCCTGCTGTGATGATCATGGAATGGTCTTATGAAACTGTTAGCAAGTCTCCAATTAAGTGCTTTCTTCTATAAGTTGCTTTAGTAATTGTGTTTCTTGAAAACAATAAAACAATAACTTACAGAAAAGTTCATACCAGGAAATGAAGTAACACTGCATTAGGCATATCTGTTCTTTTTTGAGGAGAAATATGAAAGTCTTTGAGACACTGGATTAGAAGAGTGGTTAAATACTTTAAAAAGAGTCCAATAAGTCGTACTCATAGAACTCTGGAACAAAGTGGTGTGGAAAACAAGGTTTTGAGGTGGTCAATCTCACGAAGTCTCAGAGGAGAATACTAGAGACCATTCCGGTGATATTTTGGGAAAAAAATGTGGCTGCTGTCTGCCTTTGTACAAAATATCCATTAGAGGCACAATACAAGAGTTTGGGACTACCATCATTAGCAGAGGAGATTTCAAAACAAAAAACTTTGATTCTACCATGTAACAATTAGTGATCACAGATATCAATGAAAATGAGCAAGCCAAACAAACAGATTTTTTTTTAAAAAAATAAAAGATCAGTTTTAGGAGAAAAAGAGAAAAAAAGAAATAATATGTTAAACCCAACTCTTTTGCTCAAAAACATAAAGCTTTAAAAAAAAGAAATTGAAAAAAAATCAGAAGATGGTAAGATATCCCATGCTCATAGATTGGTAGGATAAACATAGCTAAAATGGTTTCCTATCAAGAGAAATCAATAGATTCTATGTAATTCTCACGAAAATTCCAACACAATTGTTCACAGATTTTCAATGGACAAGTTTTGGCTTCATTTGTAAAAACAAAACAACAACAACAAAAATCCTGAATTATAAAAATTGCTGGAGGTCTCACCACTTATGATCTCAAATTATACTATAAAGCTAAAGTAATAAAAACAGCGCAGTGTTGTCATAAAAATAGACACATTGATAAATGGAATCAGACTGAAGAACCAGGCATAAATACACACACCTATGGATGCTTGATTTTTGATATAGAAACCAGAAATACACATTGGAAGAAAAGAAATCTTCAATAAATGATGTTGGTAAAACTAGATGACTGCATGTAGAAAAATAAAAATATATTTCAAAGCTATCACTCTTCAAAACTGAACTCTAGATAGTCCTCATTCCAAAACAAAGTACACTGAACTTGACAGCAGAGAAAATAGTGAATAGTGAATAGTCAAACTGATTGGCCCAATGGAAGACATTCTTTACAGAACTCCATTAACATAGGTACTAAGATCAATAATTAATAAATGGTAGGGCCCTTATGAAATTGGAAAGTTTCTCTAAGACAAATGACACCATCAATTGGGCAAAGACACAGTCTATGGAATGAGAAAAGATTTTTTACCAACAGCACATCTGCTAGAGGGTTAATATCCAAAATATACTAAGAATTCAAGAAACTAGATATCAAAAATTTAATTAATCCAATTTAAAAATAGGGCACACATCTAAACAGAGAATTCCCAAAAATGTAAACTCAAATACATTCTTCTTTTTTAGGGAAATGCAAATCAAAACTACATCTATCTTACACCTGCCTGCTAGCTAAGATCAATAAAGCAAGTGACACATAATATTGATGAGGAAGTAGGAAAAGGAGAAATCTCACGCATTTCTGGTAGAGGTACAAACTTGTACAGTCACTATGGAAATTAGCAAGGCATTTCCTCTGAAATTTGGGAATCAATCTGCCTCAATGCCTAGCTATGCCATCTTGAACACAAACCAGAAGACAGTTTATTTTTCCATAAGGACATTTGTTCAACCTTATTCATGCTGTCTGCTGAAAGTAGCCATAAATTGGAAATGCCTAAATGTACCTCAAGAAAAGAATGGATAAAACAGCATGGTATATTTACACAATGGAGTATTACTCAAATGTTAAAAAAATGACATCATCAAATTTGTAGGCAAATGGATTGAACTGAAAAAAAATCCTAAAGAAGGCAACCAAGCTCAGAAAATAAATAAAAGATGTAGTTGCTTATATGTGAATATTAGCTGTTAAATAGATATTTAATAGATATTAAGTACCAAGGAAGGGATTAGGGTAAACACATACATCATACTGGGAGTGGGAAATTGAATAGAATTTATGTTTGTGCTGGGGGTAGGTAGATGGGAATAGAAGTATCAGGTGAGTGGAAGAGGAGGGGAAAAGGGTTGAGGGATGGAATTCAGGGAAAGACAGTTAATTGTGGGACATTTGAGGGATAGTATGGAAACATAGTGCAATGGTAAGTTCCTAAAATATATGGAAGGTGATATTAATGATGTCTCCAAACAATGAGGGAGAGAGTTTCAACTAAACATCTCCTGTGACTTAATGAAACTTCCAGTACTGAGACTAGGTTACATCCAAGTGCATTGTTGTTTAAAGAAGTCCCATAAAATCCTCAAACAATCCAGGCTGTTATTATGACAACAGTGTGCTCCCCACAAACTGACCCTAAGGCCCTAATGCTAAATACAACACACAAACAACCCATTGAACATAGAGAGGTTAAACTGGTGCCTACGTAGAACCTTCACTCTTACATTCTAGTGTCTTTGCTATTAGAAGGTACTCTGAAGGATGCCTGTGGTGGTTTAAAAAGGAATGGCTCTGGTACATTAGATTTGAATTTTTGGTCATTAAGAAATGATACTACTAAAAGGGATTAGGAGGCAAGGCTTTGATGGAGTAGGTGTGGCCTTTTTGGATGAAGTATGTCATTGGGGGTGGGCTTTGGGGTTTCAAAACCTCAAGCCAGAACCAGTGTCTCTCTTCCTGTTTTCTGTGGATCTGAATATAGAACTTTCAGATCTTTCCCTCAAATTCTGTCTACCTATGACATACCTATGATATTGGCCCCACCATTCTGATAATGGTCTAAACCTCTAAACATATAAACAATTTCCAGTTAAAAGCTTTCCTTTATAAGAGTTGCTGTGATCAAAACATCTCTTTACAGCAATAGAACACTGATAAAGACTCTTATCAAAAGAAAAACATAAACACTAACCTAGACACAACTCCTTTAATCTACAATTTGTAACGATTGCAAAATATCCTAGGGCAATGGTGGCATAAAGCTTGTGGGAATAACCAAACAATGTTTGTTTTACTTAAGGCCCATTGATAAAGAGATGATGATTGTGAGCCACAAGTATTAGTGAAAATACAGATTACAGGTCCACAAGGGTATAACTTGTGGGGAACCTGATTTGCAATGCTTTAGAAACAATTGTCTTTTGGATAGTCATTGTCAATTCTGTTGAAATCTTGTGAAATCATTATGTTTCTCCATTCCATAATGGGATTCATCCCAAAATATCCCAATAGTGTATAAGTTATTATTTAAACCTGACTTTTCCTGTACTGGTAACCATACACCTTTTTACACTGTGGGGCCCTGGTGTGAAATAATTCACTCAGTCATACCTTCATTCTCATAGTCAAATCTACATAAAGCTGGTCCCTCACAATTATTCTTATTGACAGTACTTATTGACAAGAAAAGAGCCCTAAGCAGAAGGCACTAAGAAGAGAGATAGTATATCTGCTCTTACTGATGAACAGGTCTGGGTGGTCATGAATTCTCTAGCACAAGACTCAGGAAGGTATAATCTACTGGCCTTTGTTCTACCCAGCAACCTATTAATATTCTGTATTTACCTTCACCTTTCATTTGACATGAGGTCTTAGTCTAAGAAATTAACTGTTTGTACCTTTACCCCTAAAATACACAGGAAAAAAATCTTGGGTCACTAAACCAGCCCCAGAAAAAGCAATTCCTTCTTATCTGGGGGCCAGCTGCTACAGCCCCATGACGCTTAGCCAGGAGGACATGCTCCATTCTTATCCTACTGGTATCTGCTCAGGATCTTCCCTGCCACACCCCTTCTGAGACGTAAGGTGCCTACATTGTCAGTCTTTTATCCATCCTGTTAGCACTAAAAAAATGCATGCTTATTAACTATGTCTATGTGGGTATATAAACTGGAAACCTTGTGGGATGGGTAGAACAGTAAGAAACAACAAAAGAATAACAACAAGGAACAGTGAGGAACAACAAAAGGGAAACATCCAAGAGAGCATCAGAGAAAACATAGGAAGAATAAATGGAACATAATAAAAGGACTTATATTAAGTAATTTATTTCATTTACCTTCATACCTTATTAGTCAGGTTTTCACCTGCTATAGTGGTCCTTCTGAATATTGAAAGGTTTAGTGGGGTGTAAACCCAACATAAACCTTGATAAGACATTAGTGAGGAAAGAGTGTTAATTCCTCTTATTTTGTTGTTGATGGTGGTAGTAGTTGTGTGTTTGTGTTTCCCTTTTTCAGATGTTGCTGCAGTGAGACTGCTTATTTCCTTTGTTTTCATGGGTGTAGTTAGCCTCCTTGAGATGGAGTTTCTAATTACTTTTAATACTTTCTGTCGGGTTGGATTTGTGGATAGACATTGTTTACATTTAAAGTTGTCATGGAATATCTTGTTTTCTTCATCTATGATGTTTGAAAGATTTGTGGTGGATATCAGTCTAGACTGACGTCTGTGCTCTTGTAGAGTGTGTAATATGTCTGTCTAGCCCTCTCTGACTTTTAGAATATACACTGAGAAGTTAGGTATAAGTTTAATAGGTCTACCTGTATATGATACTTGGCCTATTTTTACATTGCAACCTTTAATATTCTTTCCTTGTTTTGTGTTTTGACTATTATGTGGTAAAGGTATTTTCTTTTCTGGTCCAATCTATTTGGGGTTCTGTAAGCTTCTGGTAACATTATAGACATAGGTTTAATCTTTTCATCATGCCCCAGATTTATGGATGTTTGGTGTTAGGAACTTTTTAGATTTAACATTTTGTTGTATTAATAAACTTGATTTTATTTTATTTTCAGTAAATCAATTGATCATGAGTTGGCCACATTCCCAGACATAAAATAGATGCAAATGTAAGTTAACACCTGGAGATCTAAACTTGGGGCAGTAAAATTCCCAGTGACTCAGAAACAGTAAAATGAAGTTTCTTATAGTCAAAAGTATACATGAAATTGTACGTATTATAAGAACTAAGGAGTTCATGTTCTTTAAAAAAGAAAGAAAAGTACCCACAAAGACTATTTTTCCCAAACACAGTAAAGTAGTCCTGTTAGCCAAAGGCACAGAGATTATTTGATACCTTGTACATTTAATGTATCTTTTTACTACTTAATGATTAGAGAGAATTAGCAAAACTTTATTGTATACCAAAAAGAAATAAACTTAAAAATCAGATACAATAACGTGAGTGTATAGAAATTATTGGATTTAAAGTCAATTTGTTAATTTTTACTTCACATAAATTGGCTTATGTCTATTGTACATGGTGCTGGATTTCATAAAGACATTTAAATCAAGCACAGCATGGGTTTTTGTCATTTGTTCCTACTTGTTGTTCCTTTGTGCCTCCTCACTTCTCACACTGCTTTTAGGTCACGTCTCTTTTTTTTTTCCATACATTGTTTTGTTTTATTTTTTCCATTCAAGAACATAATTAAAGATAAAAAAAATTTTTTTTCCTTTCTTCCCCTTCTCCCGGTCCCCTCCCACTACCCCCCACCCCTCCTCCCTCCCCCTTCTTCCTTGAAAGAGGGCATGGTGCCCTGCCCTGTTGGAAGTCCAAGGCCCACCCCCATCC
>PVIU01015717.1:0-47319 GCA_004026605.1 Ondatra zibethicus
GGGGTGGGCCTTGGACTTCCAACAGGGCAGGGCACCATGCCCTCTTTCAAGGAAGAAGGGGGAGGGAGGAGGGGTGGGGGGGTAGTGGGAGGGGACCGGGAGAAGGGGAAGAAAGGAAAAAAAATTTTATTTCTTTAATTATGTTCTTGAATGGAAAAAATAAAACAAAACAATGTATGGAAAAAATAAAAAAAAAGAATAATGAACTGGCTTGCATTTTGATTTGATTCTATATCTTTCATAAATCTTACATTTATAACCGACCAATTCTTAGCTGTTACTAGAACATATAAGTATGAATTATTTATGTATATGTGTAAATATGTGAATGTATTCAAAATATTGGGAGGTTAATATTATATGGCTCTCCCTGAAGGGAGTATATTTTGATTCTAATATTTATTCTGGCTGTAGCTTCTAAAATTTAAAGAATTCACAAAATTTGCTCATATATGTTTTGGGATTCCCCTCTGTATGCTGTGAATACCATTGGTTAATAATGGACTGTCTTGGGCCTGCACAGGGCAGAATAGAGGTAGGCGGGGAAAACTAAACTGAATGCTGGGATAAAAATGGTAGAGTCAGTGAGAAGCCATGGAGTTGCTGCCACAGACAGACAGTCTGGAAACTTTCGGGTAGGCAACAAGCCTTGTGGTAAAATATAAAATAATAGAAATGGGTTAATTTAAAAAATAAGAGTGAGCTAGAAATATGCATAAGTTAATAGGCCAAGCAGTGTTGTAATTAATACAGTTTCTTTGTAATTATTTGAGGGCTTAGCAGTTGGGAACAAACAAGTGGCCTTCCATACCACACATATACCTAAGAAGTGAGTTTATCTACAACCCACAACATTGCTTTGGTTATTTTGTGAAATGTATAAAAAGAATATTTGAGCTGAAATACTGAATCTCCCATTTAAGCCCCGAACTGTGTACAACATTATTAACATTTAAAATTCTAATAAGACAGATTTATGTGTATTACCAGAAGGCAACAGTGCAAAAGTTCACTGGGTCATAGATGTAAGGACAGCAAATAATTCACTAAGTGTATATAGATTCAAGATTTAAAACATGAAATATACAAGATTGCAATATAAATTACTAAGTAAGATGATTTCTCCTAACTAAAAATCTAGAATAGTGACTGTGACCTTTAAAAACATTATGACTAGTAAAATATTAATTTGTTACTTAGTTAACAGATATAAAGGAGTAATTCATACATACATAAATATAATATATAGAGAGAGAATACATATACTATGTAATTTATAAGAAAAATACAAAAGACAGGCTGAAAGCATAGCCCTTATAGCCCATAGTGATTCACATAATATATGAAAGGACCTAAATTAAAATTTCAGTCCAAATAAGAAGAGACTGGTTTTATTTGGTAAAAATGGCAGAACATTTTCAAGACAGAAATCCAGATACGAGTCCACACAAGTGGAACAAAGGCAACTGTGTAACCCTGTGATATGCAAATATCCCAGGGGACCTGCTGCTGTGTACCTGTGCTATCTTCCTCCACTTAACACATTAGCTTCAGTCTTTTTCGGGATCATGCACAAATCAGAAGAACTGAATGTTTTAGCCTTATGACATGAAGAAAATCAGAAAATGTACCAGGCATAATGTCCAATGATGAAGAATGAAAAACCACAGCAAAAAGAAGCTATTATCTAGAATATGGCCACAAATGTAATTTTTGAAGGTATAATCAATTACTGACCAGTGTTTTTGTCCTTGTTATTTTTATGTCAACTTGACACAAGCTAGAGTCATCTAAGGGGGAGGAGCCTCAGTTGAGAAATTGAGTCCTAAGATGTGGCTGAAGGTAAGCCTATGAGGCATCTTCTTAATCAGTGATAGGGTTCAGCTCATTGTAGATGGTTCCATCTCTTGGCCAGTGGCCCTGGGTTTTATCAGAAAGCAGAACAAGCAAGCCAGTACGCAGCATTGCTCCATGGCCTCTTCATCAGCTCCTGCTTCCAGGTTTCTGCCCTCACTGCTTTTCATGATGAACAATGAGTGAAATAAACCCTTTCCTCCTCAAGTTGCTTTGTTCATGCTGTTTCATCACCACAACAGTGTCTCTAAAACTAAGACAGTTTCGTTTTCTGAGTCTGTTCATTATGTGAGTGCTTTCCACGGATAAGCCTAGACATTTGCTAAGACAACTGAATGAAACACTACACATTCCAGGTAGTGATTTTATATACAAACTGAAGAACAGGAAAAGGCAGTTGGAAGTCCCTAGGTAAGAGAAAACAGTGCAATGGGAAGCGGAGGCACTCAACAAGGCACGTTGGAGAGGTCTGATTATTGTTTTGTTCCTTTGTGGATTTTAGGTTGTTTTGTTGTTGTTCTTGTTGCTGATATATATAGCTTTCCTCTTCCCTCTAGAGCAATATTTTTTGCAGAACCTATGACAAAAAAGGAGAACAGAAAGGAAGGAATATTTCAACTGTAATGCACCTGAGCTAGACAAGGCTGGAGAGCAGACACAGAGGTTGTTTACTGAAACAAAGAGTCACCACGGAGAACTGCTGCCCAGCAAAGGTTCATATACCTTTCACACTCGAAATACCAAAAAAAAAAAAATTTCCCCCCAAACCAGTGAATGTGCAGGTCTCTTGACAGCAAAAGGACAGCACACAGTAAGTGGAGCCTCAGAAGAACCCGAACACCCACAGGAAGGATTTCGAGTGTGAGGCAGTGAGACTTTTAGAACAACAGGGCATCCAGCACTTTGTAGATCATAGAGAAGGAAAAGCAAAGTCTCACTGGGAGTTTACAGATCATGTGAGCAAGAGACAGAGTCTATGGAAGGCTGGCAGTGACAGCACAGACACCTAGAGCAGGACAAAGATGTCCAGCCATATGACACTTCTGATTTTCTTTTCTTCCTTTTGCTCTCTCCTCCACCACAGACCAGCCTCTAATTTGTTATACAGCACAGGATGGCCTTGAAACCCCATCTCTCTTGGTTTTATCACCCAAGTGATATAATTACAGGAAAAAGACACACTATACCTGGCCAGTTTGAATGAAGAAGCATCCTCTCCCTGCTCTTAGTTGGTACCATATATGCTCCTATGTAGGATGGCACAGATGGGTTCCTAATAATTAATTCAACTCTAAAATCTTTATGACATAGAGAGCTAGTCAATCCCTTACAGATATACGCACTATCCTTTGATTGGAGTAAAATAGTCTTAATGTTACCAGGGAGAAAAACTGTATAGTATAAGTCTGCTAGTCATGACTGTAGACCTTGAGTTGGTAAAGGGAGTAAAGTAATATTTATCTCTTCACCAATTCTTAGCAGGGATTACTTCAGGATAAGCTAGAGGTTACACTAACACTACCCTCTGCATCATTTATTCAACTTTGTATCCATCTTTCCAGGTTTAAAAAGTATAATGTGCATTTGTTTAAAACCTCATTTAAACCTTTATTATAATTTTCTTGAGTTGGGTCTAAAAGGGCTCTTTATTGCCACATTAATTAAATCCTAACTTGTCTGTTATAAACAAAATGATTTTAAGTATGTAACTTAAAAAAAAACTAATGTGGTCATCAAAGTCTCTTGCGTGCAATGGCTAATTTGTCTTCCAGAAGACAATTTCAAATTCCGAAGCTATGAACACATTATTTAATATATGGAAATTGGGTAGAATGTCATCATTAAAAGTAAACCTTATTTAGTTATTCAAAAGTACAGACTCACAAGTGAGGTACCTGTCTACATTTTAGAGAACATCTAATGTCTATACACAACCAAGCATTGCATTTTAATCCAGTCAGAGCTGAATTTTCTTAAACAATCTATTCCCATCAAAATAGAACTTTTAAAAAAGTAAAATATGTGTTTGATCAATGAATTTTCTTCAAAGTTTCTGAGGTGGGAGTCCCTTCTGTGTGCTGTGATTACCATTAATGAATAAAGAAACTTCTTTGGACCTATGGCAGGGCAGAACGTAGCTAGGCAGGGAAGATTAAGCTGAATGCTGGGAGAAAGAAGGGTGGAGTCAGAGAGCTGCCTTGTATCCCTGCCGGAGACAGATGCAGGAATTTTAGCCGGTAAGCCACAGCCACGTGGTGATACACAGATTAGTAGAAATGGGTTAAACTACAATGTAAGAGTTAGCCAATAAGAAGTTATAGCTAATGGCCCAAGCAGTGGTTTAATTAATACAGTTTCTGTGTGATTATTTCGAGTCTAAGCTAGCTGGGCAGCCTCCCTTCTCCAATGTTTCAATATGCATTACATTTATACATACAATATATCATTACATTTACATAGTATTTTCTTATGTAACTCATAATCATTGTCTTGATATCTTTTCCAGTTGCTATTATTGAGTATCCTGACAAAAACTACTTAAGGGAGGAGAACTTATTATGGCTCACAGCTCAAAGGATACAGTTCATCATGGAGAAAAAGTCTTAGCATGAAAGAGCTGATGACATTGTTTTCAAACTCAGGAAGTTACTCATTTGCCATTCTCCACTCATACAGTCTGGGATCCCAGCCAGGAAAAGGTACTGTGCACAGTAGGTGGATCTTCCCACAATGAAAACAAGCAAGAGTATCCCCACAGACATGTCCAAAGGCCTGTATCCCATGCGACTCTAGGTTTTGTGAGGTTGACAGTTTCCGTTAATAATCATACAACTTTTAAATTAAGGAACAATTATTCTAGTCTCCAAGTAAATCATCATGATTCAATATGAATATGCACATAGATACAAGTAAGGAAAGACATGAATGATTATTGTATTAAAAGTCATAATGCTAACAAAAGATATTTCCCTCTGAATAAAACCCTACAGCAAGGTCACTAAAAACCCTAAAGCAAGGTCATTAAAAATCCTAAAAGAGGACACTACTAACATTATATTAGGTACAGATATAGGTTGCCATGTATATGAGATTTTTATGAATAAACAATAATAATACAAAACCATTAAAAATATATATTACGTTGCTATAAATGTAGCAATGATGAAGTTCTAGAAGAATTGGAGGCTTCTAAAGGCAGTCATCCTTACCACAATACTACCTCTCCCACCCCAAATTAGAAGTTTTGTAACTTCATCCCCATTCACTTACTACCTAGAAATAAACTCAACCATTACTGTCTTTTATTCATCTAAGCTACGTTGATCATAGTATGCTATAATGACCCAGAAATTTTTAACATTCAAATAAACAAAATGAACACCTTTAAACTGTGAATAAAGAGAAAGCAAGAAAGGGAAATGGAATATTTTAATAACAATAATTCTTTCTGCTTTGCAGATATGAAGCTACTCCATTTTAATATAAATGAGTGCCTACAAGAAATTAAAATAAAAGAAGGCAAGAAAATCATTTTTCACTTGTTAGGAAGCAGACCAATATATATTTTTGCTTTTAAAATACTTGGCAATACAATGGGAAGCAGGTGACTCTAAGTTGAAAGCTCATATGACAATATTAAATAGCTTTTAAATTTATGAATAAATTTATATATTCCACAGGCAGCATTCTGAGATATAGGTGATTGGTACTTTACTAAATTTTTTATTTCCAGCAGGAAATATATCACTGGAAATAACATAAAAGTAGTTATAAATAGAAATCCAATATACCAAAATTGAATGGGAAAGACATAGAAGCTTAATTTCTACAAATAAACATATAACATAACTATGATACAGTAGGAGAGTTAATGTGACTCAGATCCAGTTGACCCATGAGAGAAGCCTGGTTATAGTCTTGGTTCTGCCTTTCAGCAGCCTTGCGTTTGTGGTTCCCCTTGGCTACTGCTCATATATCTCATCTTCACCTGCAGGAAAACTAGCTGTGCTAGTAAAAGAGTTATTCAAGGATCTCTATATATGAAATTTTATCAATAAATATAGGTATACCCTGATTTATTGTTTTAATTTTGAACCAAATTAATGAAGTGCTATACTCCTGTTCTCAAATATCTCTAACTGCTTATCAAGATCAACACTTTTTAGTAATGTAGACGTTAAGATAGGATGTAAAAGGTTAGATAGTGCTGAGGGCCTTTCTATTGCACTAACATGACATTTAAACACAAGACCATTCTTTCCCTGATATTTATGCAGTGCTCCAAACAATCATCATGTGGTCACCAAATGTGTCACATAGTGGCCACCATATGCCACAGACAGACTTCTAAAGCCAATCTACCCAGGACTCTCCCCAGCACGTAATCAGAGCAGTTCATAACTGTCTAGGATGGGAGGTATCCCCTGGGTGTACTCTGGCTTATAACAATCTCGCTAAGCTTTCTTCTTATAAAAGTTCCTGCTCACATACTCCTCTCATGCCTCTCTATGATTCACCAGTAACCACACCAAAATACCAAGTCCTCCTCTGGCTGATACTGCTGTCCTGTTCTAAATGCTCTTACGAATAGACCTTCCACAAAGTAACGTGCCTTACCCTCTCTGAGGACTGGATGGGGGTGGGGTGGGAGGGTGTGTGGAGAGAAAACGCGTGTGTGTTTTCTCCTCTGGTTCTAGGAAAGTTAGTCAATGTAGCATACTTTTCATAGATATGTAATTATAGAACATTGAACTCTTTGTTATATAGACAGTCTCTATATACCACAATGTCTTGGTGGCTGGCCACCAGCTCAGAATCCTACTGCCTTAAAGTCCAAGGATTACAGATTTGTATTACCATACCCAGCTCCATGAAAAGATTTTGAAAGCATGAGTTACACAAGTACAATTTTTGAGATTTTTAATTTTCAATTATGAAGAAACATACATTTGCTTTACCAGTATCTAACAACAATATTATAAAAGATAATGATCTCCAGAAACACCAGAAACTTAATTGTAGGTTTATGGGAAGAGCATAACACATAAGAGATACCTAAGCTGGGCACAGAAGAAAATATGTGAGCTTGTAACCCAGATGACACTGACAAAAATGATGGAATTATGCTTTTAATGAAAACAAACAACCACTAGGAGACATGAACTTCCACCTTGAACTTTGCTTCATGCCAAAATTTTACATAAAGAAAACCACGGCAAACTTTACAGAAATGCAGCAATTGAAGATTCATTCATTTATTCAAGAGTAATACAAGGGAAAAATACAAAACAGAAAAACTGAGAGCAAGTGATTGTGTAAGAAACCCTAAATTCAAGTAGATTTTTTTGTTGTGAATTAGGGCATGCAATTTACACAACATAGTAATTAAGGCAATATTAAAGCCATGCTAAATAATATTTTTAAAATATCCATAATGGAAAGACCACAATCAGTCTGTAGCTAGTAGTAGATCGTCAATCTCAATATCATCATTTTGATAAAACATTCAGGTTACATAAGATGTTAACACCGAACAAAGCTAGAGGAAGAACACACAGGAACTTCATCCTATTCTTGTATCTTCTGGTGAATCTAAAATTATTTTAAAATTTAAAAAAAGCCTAGGCTTATTATATGAGAATCAATCCCAAAAGCTGAAGTCAAAATTCTCAGCCATAATTGGATTGTCTACATGAAACTGGAAATATAATTGTTAAATTGTTACATAACCAAGAACATAATCATACAGCATTAGGCACTGGATATGTTGTAAGAATTTCTTTCTCACAATATTTTCCACTTTGGAGATGGTCTTTCTTCCTCTAATTTTGATGGTACAATTTAGCTACCAGGCCTAGGGCCTTGCACGTGCCAGGCATGTACTAGTCCGTGAACTGCATCACCAGCTCTCTCTCTCTCTCTCTCTCTTTCTCTCTCTCTCTCACACACACACGCATGCACACACGTGCACACACACAAACACACACACACACACACACACACACCTCTACTTTGGTTTTGATTTTCCATTAGGCTTCTGTGATTTTAAATTCTTCATGTATAGTTTTATCTTGTATCATTTATCTCATGAATGTTGCAGGAAAAGTTGCCACCAAATCTGTCACAACTCAGTTATCAAAGTAACATGGACCTGTGAGACAAACATGAACATGGCCACTGCTCAGTAACACTTCATTCTTGTTCACAAGAAGAAGGAATATCTAGACCAACTGTGCAGTGTGATTACCAACTACGAAGCTCTTTGGTAATGGGCTTTGATTAACTTAAAAAATGATTCCATCTTGATTCTCCATGACCCTAAGATACTCATGAGAATATGTCACAGTAAAAACAAACAAAAAGGTTTGTAGCAATTTGTCATCTTTCTCCAGTTAAAAGGGATACATGAAATTTCTTCTGATAGAACAGAATATTTCAACCTTAATGATGCCATTTTCAAAGAAACGGGAATAATTTTAGGGAAGCTGCTCTTCATGTTGTTCTTCTGGGATTTTATCTGCCTTCAAAATGCTAGTCCTGCTCCACAGGAGCAGCTCAAATGAGTAGAGACTGCTCCTCTCTCCACCTCTTATCTACTCGCCCCTAAGTAAAAATATCCAAGTATGCAGTGTCTGTCATATATATGAGGTCTGTAAGTCTGAGAATTTACAGTTGTACCCCATATTAATAATAATCGGATCCATTATTTGAAGTCTTTGTTTAACTTGGGTGAATATGAAAGTGCATGGCACATAAGAAACTACTTTCTTTTTAAAAGACGAAATGCCAGAGGCACACACACTATTCAGGAAGACTTTATTCTATTCTTCTAATTGATTATTCATGCTGGTTCCCTTCATGATTAGCAACATCAAATTACTTCGGAACACCTCCTCCAATAGGAGCTGATGATCTCCAACCTAAAATATCTGGCAATGGTCACAGGATTTCTGAAGAAAACTGAACAGTAACAGAGCACATATTGAGTCTTTCAGATCTGCAGATACTCCACCTTAGCTAGGCAGTACCATATATGAACAGCATTTGATCTTATTAGCTACTGTAGACAATGGTACATGGGCAGGAGTCTATGAATGCAGAGAGACTAAGTGACTAGCAGATGTAGAAGAAGAAAAAGAAATGTGTCAATTGTTCCAAGTCTTTGCTCACATTATTTCCATTGTTATTTTCCATAATTCTTTAATCTAGACATTTTGCATATAACATATATAACCATATATATTTTGACTAATTAATGAGAGATCTCATTTTGGGTTATGTGCCTTCCAATTAACTCCCAATCACAATCCTTGAAGGTCCTGAGGAATGGCTGAAATAATTGTTACCAATGTCTTCCTTTTTCATGATTTTTTTCATTTTCATTTGAGACAAGAAACAGAGCTCCTGTTCCCTACATTGCTCTATGGGAATCCTAATTAGAAATATCACAGGTCCAAATCAGAAGTACCTTCCTCCTTCCACCAGATGGCAGGCCTGCATCAAGACAGGGGCAAATATGGAGGTGGAGTGGGTGGAGGGAGATAGTACTTTGAATATAAAAATGTTTAACCTTAATATCTCTTAAAGAGGAAAATCTGAAAAGAGTGCAGGTAGGTTCAGTAGGAAATAAAGTGTCGGCATTTTGTACAAACTCATTGCAAGTGTTACACAAAATTAAAACAAAACAAAATAATCAAGGTTGGCAAAATTATAAATATGTGATGACTAATGTATTATTTTGTTACAAGGCTATGGAAAAATTGGAAACAAAGCTATAAAACACAGAATGTTGTTCAGTTTTGGATTGTATTAATATGATGCATGGAGTTTGTGCCTAAATATAATTCTCAGAGCTAGAGTTTTGGCTTAACAGTTAAGAGTGTATACTGTTCTTGTTGAGAACCAGAATTTAGTGCCCACAAACTGTAGGGCATAATTGCCTTTGAGTACAGTTCCAGGGATCCTATGCCCTCTTCTGGCCTCCATGCGCAACTGCACCCACATGTATATATCCCACCCACATAGACATAAATTAAAATGCATGCATACACACATATATAAATTAGATTAGACAGATTTATTTTATGATTTGTAGTTGAAAGTTACCTTAATGCTTGATTGCTTTTTTTTTTTTTTTTTACATTGGGACCATGAGGCCACGACGAAGTTCTGCTGGTAGAAATAAGAGTCTGTGGGCCTGTGCCTGAAGCGTGAGAGAGGCCTTGTGAGAAAGCAATTTAAAGTCTAGTTTTTGTTTTGTTGTTCTTGTTTTGTTTTCAACCATAAGGAGTATATGAACATTTTCCACCTGTCTTTTTTGTCAGCCTCTTCCATGTACTAGACTAGACAGTTTTTTTCCTGGTTCTTGGAAAAATACAGCCTATGGTGTTAAATGTAACTTTCATGTCGGTATCCTGGCTCAGTTCCAAGCCTCTGTCATTTGCTGGAAGTAAGTGATGCTAATGAAATAGCATCTACTTCAGGATGTCTGACATGATGTCCATCGCCGCCTTAAAGGCCGGTTGCATCGCCGTGAATAGGTAGATTGCACATTTGTTTTTTGAATTCTGAAACACACCGCATGGCATCATCAGGCTGTGAGTTAAGGGACTGCTGGTTTAACAGAATACATAGATTAGGGGTGTTTCTTTTGTTTAACTTTTCTTTCTTTGTAACCATGGAGGTTTCCTTGTTTGTACATTTGGTTCAGGTTTTCAGTATGTCTCAAATTTGGCTACAGGAAATGTAACAGTTTTCCTTGGACCATCCTTTCTTCTCAGTTGGGAATCAGCTTTAAAGCCTTTGAGAAAAAACTAGAAATGTTTTCCACAGATATGCTATCACGTAAGTTCATTGGGAGTGGATTTCTTAGTTCTCAAAGAAATAGTGATTGTTCTTATTCTCTTTGGCATGGTTATTGTTTTTCTGGTACTAAAAAAAAAAGAGTACAATTCTTATTTTCCCCATTTGCCACCATTTTCCATGTGTCCACAGGCATTTGCTCTTGGATCTCAGGGTTTTAATCAACCTAAGCCTTCCAGTTATCACTAGTGGGAAATGCAAGCTTGTGCTTTGGCTTACTAATAGAATATTATTTTAGATGGTAATGTCAGAGTAGGTAACTATTTGAAAATGGAAAAAAATACCTTTCCAGAACTTGAAGGCAGGCATATCTTTCTATTTAGAATATGTAACCAATGGGTTAATGCTTGAAGATATTTGCTAATTGAACCATAGTATATGTGACCTGGCTGGGGTCAACTAATTTAACACAAGGCTTGTTAACAGTAGTAAAATGCTCTATCCCTATAGTTTCTATGATAAAGGCACACATATACATAAGAGCATGGTACATGGTTCAACATATCTCACATGGAGAATGTAGTAATTTATCAAAAAACTAAAATTTACATCACTTCGATTGTAATATAGCACAAAAGAAGACCTCAAGTTATTAGAGATTCAGTCTTACTTAGGCTGTTTTGCAAGACTTTCTATAATAAAATAGCTAACTGGGTCACAGTGTAATAATATTTTATATACCTTTCTTAACCCAAAGCCATGTAGAATTGACCTAATTAAGGATCTGTAAAAAGCATTTTAATTTTTCCACTAAAGTGAATTTTATTCGGCTATTTATTACAGCTTGAAGATTTCTTTTTGGTTATTTCACACAAAGACTTTAGAGGAAATCAAAGATTAACAGCTTTAGAAACAAAGGTAAATCTTACACATGACAGAATTTCATTCTGCCTATGCACTATACTCTGTAACATCATTTTTTTCTTATATTTGTTTACTTTTCTTTATTCATAATTGCTTCTTTTAATTGGGCAGAGCTAGCTTCATTTAAGCGCCCCCTGAGAGTGATGTTGGCAGAAATGATTGACAGTTCCCTCTCCCACACCATACCATTCTGAAAATGCAAATGTCAGTTAACAGGCTTCTCTCACCAGTATTAAGAGTGGGTGTCTGCATTTAGAAGAAAGAAGTCTGGGTACCCATATTTCTGAATAAATGCATATGAAATTATGCATTCAAGTTGCTGAATCAAACATTGAAATAAAATCATAGAGGTCATATTGTATCCATGCCACAGATATCAGGCTACCCACTATTCTGTAGCTACTCAGGACAGATGAATTAATTTTCTGTGCAGAAAGATCAATTCAAGCAACTCCTCCTAGGTTGTCTGTGGTAGAGGATTAAAGGATGTATCAGATATATAAGGTTGCAAGGAGTTATTTTTACATCATGTCTTTATGTCCTAAACTTCCTACTAGAGTTTTTCACAGTAAATGGAACTGGAAATGCTTACTTCCTTTCTCCTCACTTTCATATCTACTTAAAATACAAAGATGGAATGGCCAGTAAATTGGGGGATAGGAGCAGGCCAAAGCTAATACGGGACCGTCCTGTTTTAGTGTCTGGATTTTGACTTTGTAAATACTCTTTATATACTGAAGCACAGACAGAAGACTCAGCCATGCTAATGGAGAGACAATTTTATACCATTTCCCCAAATTCTTATCTGTAAGAATGATAAAAAACATTTAAATGTAATACAATATTTAATCAATGCTGTATGAATAAAATGACTTGACAATAAATTATCTGTGTTTTGTCTCCCAAGCAAGGTAAGGGGAAAGTTCTTTTAGGTGTCTGTGTTGAAAATGAGTTGAGGTAGGGAAGAGAGGAAGTTTCTTGTGGAGTCAGAACTAGTGGTCAGGAAAGCCTCTATGATTACGCCAAACAAAAGATGCAAGGAACAAAGCAGAGACCTGTTAGCTGCTAGCTTTTAAATCTCCGAGACAGCTTGTATTGGATGCCAGCAGTGTGCATCCAAGAGAGATATGGGGAACTTTCCAAGCTCCTCTTAGGAAGTATGACATCAAATCTCTTCTGGCCAGATATCTGGACATCACATGCTTGGAGAAATGTTAATCCTACTTTTTCCTTACACGAAGCACCTCTTACTAACTCTGCCCCTCTTCTATGACCTGCAGTGTGTGAAGCCCACATATGCCCACATATGCCATACATGTGACAATGGCAATGGTGATTCTCCCCAGCAGGAAGCACTGTATAGATGTCCAAGTACCTGCCTGGACCTTCCTTCTTCTTGATTCTTCCTTAGTGATATTAGGAGCCACCGGCAAGTGTGGATGTAGCTGAAGTGTGCCAAGATAAGTCAACTGTCTCCCACCCTTTCAGCAAGAGCTTGGGAAAGACATGGGAGGGAGTATTTCAGGCAGCTATGTCTTTTAATACAGACAGGGAAGACTCCTCCTTCCAACTTAAGGCCACAGGCATGAGCATATTTCAGGAGTGTCAGACCTATATGAGTCCTGCCCTATCATATCTCTTCAAAATCACTTTTTCCAAAATGAATTTTCCTCTTGGGTGTTCCTCATCCTTCCACCTTACAGAATGGGGGCATATATGACAGAGCAAGATTCTGATCAGGGACTGGTACTTTAAAATACAGAACCAGTGTTTTATATACTTTTAAACCTTTATTTTTATTTTATGTATAAGAGTGTTTTACCTATATGCATGCCTATGTACCATGTGTATGCAGTGTGCCACATGGGGGCTTAGGATCCCAGAGACTTAAGGTACAGGTGTTTGTAAGATGCCACGTGGGTGATGGGAATTGAACCTTGGTCTTCTGGAAAAGCAGCTAGGAGTCTTAATTTTTAATCTATCTCTTCAGCCCCCTGAATCAGTGTTTTTGTTTCTGTTTAACTAGAGATGCACTTACTTCTCACCCATATTATAGTGTTTTAAATTCCATTTATGTTATAGTTGATATTTCATACTATATTAAAGAGGCCATACTATTACAAGATATATTTCATATTTTAAGGACTGTTTCTTAATAAGTGATATATAACTAAAACATTACATTTTATGAACATAAATATCATTTTTCTCTGAAAATGCAAGCAATAGATGTATAATGGGGAATTCATATGATTAAAGTTAGACGAATCATGAGAAAGGGGCATGTTCATTAAACAAAGACTTGCACAATCACACAATTAAAATAGAGAACCGTCCTTTCTACACCATTCAGCCACGAAACTCCTCCTTCTAGGAATGCTATCACAGGAGCTCCTGGCAATAATCTGGAGCCTTGCATACTCTATGTGTCTGCCTGCTGCCACTCCTCCACTATACCTTTCTCACTTGGTCTTAACCAGAAATGCCAAGAAGTGGTGTGTAGTCTTTTCTAATTTGTACTATCACTTTGTTTTGAATGAAGTTTCCCTGCTACCTGTCAGTTCTCTGTATGCCTTTATTTAACTCCTTGAATATATGGCCCAGACCCAGCCTCTTCCATTGGTAACAAATAGACAATGTTCACTTTTTCTCTTCTGCTTCACTCTACTTCTTCCTTCCTCTACTTCACATCCAGGACCTCATTCCTTGTCTATGTCCTAATAAGACTAATTTAACTCTAGATCACACTTGCATATATTTCTTACAAATTACTCTTCAAGGAAGTCGTCACTGTCCCTTTGAATCTGGACTAAGTGCTATTTCTCATTTCTAGCCTCATGGAGTCCCTATGACATTACCTACTACAAAGTATTTAAATTATTTGTGGTTATTATCTCTACTTTTTATTAAATCATATGCAGATGGGAGAAAGAATTAATTTTGATGCTCTTTCATTCTTCCTTCCTTTATTTCTTTTAGGGGGAAATTCTAAGGTTAAAACTGAGCAAATGATCAATGAAAACTCATTAAAGAATAAATATATGAGACAAAAATGGTATATATTTACTTATAAGTGGCTATTAGCTATTAAGTAAATGATAATCTAATTATAATCCATAGACCCAGAAAGGCTAGGTAATAGTGTGGGGCCTATGGGGTACTCATGGATCCCTAGGGAAGGAGAAATAGAATAGATTTTACAGGTGGACTGAGGCTAAGTAGAGTCTGGAGCAGGAGGGGACAGGTAATCTGGAGCAGGAAGGGACAGGTAATCTGGAGCAGGAGGGGACAGGTAATCTGGAGCAGGTATGGAGGGAGAAAGAATGTGGAGAGACAGCTGGAATTGGAGTCACTTTGGAGATGGTAAGGAAACCTAGTGTAATGGGAACTTCCTGGAATCCATGAAGATGATCTTAATGAGGACTCCTAGTAATGGGTTTACAGAGTATCAAAAGTCCATCTCCTATAGTTAGGCAAGGCTTCCAATGCAGGAAGTGGTTGCATTCAACTGGATTGCATTCGGTTGAATTGCTGGCCAACTGTGTTCCATGAAAATACTCAAACAACCCAGGAAGATACTAAGACAAAGGGTTGCTATTGACAAACTAACAGTGGGGCCCCATTCCCAAGGACAGAATCCACATATCACAATGAACTTGGAGAAGTTGAGCTGATGCCTACATGGAGCCTTCACTCCTATGCTCTAGTCTCTTTGGTTGAGGAAGGTACTCTGCAGGCTGCCAAAAGAGAAATGTGGATACCATCACAGCTACAAAACCTTTGACCCACAATCTGTCCAGCCTGCAAAATACGCTAGGGAAATGATTGCACAGAACTTATGGGGGTTAGCCAACCAATGTCTCATTTGACTTAAGGCCAACTCCATGAGAAGAAACCCAAACCTGACACTGCTTGGGTAACCAAGAACCAGAGACTAGATAGCTAAGAAAACTTAGGGAAAAATCAAACAGAAGTAATCAAAAAATAGCAATTAAATGATTCTTAATGATATTCTACTTTACTCATAGATCAGTGCCTTATCTAGTCATCAGCAGAAAGGCTTCCTCCAGCAGCATAAGGGAATAGATGCAGAGACCCACAGTCAGACATTATGTAGAGAGAGAGTCTAAACTGGAGGTCTCCATCAAACATTTCCCCTAAGGACTCAGGGAATCCTGCAGAAGAGGAAGGGAAAAGATAGTAAGGATCAGAGGGCATGGAGGGCATGGAGGGCATGGGGGACAACAGGAGAACTGGCCCTCTGAATCAACTAAGCAGGGTACAAATAAACTCACAGAGACCAAAGCAGCAAGCATAGGGCCTACATGGGTCAGCACCAGGTCCTTTGCATATGTACTATCACTATTAGCTTAGTGTTTTTATAGGACTCCTAAATGTGAGAATGAGTATATCTATTAGTCTTGTGCCTGCTCTTGGAATTCTTTTTCTCTTGTGGGGTTGCCCCGTGTAACTTCATTATGATAGTTTTGCTTTTTTGTATTTTATTTTGTCATAGTTGGTTGTTATCTCTTAGAAACCTGTCCTTTTCTAATGAGAGACAGAGAGTGGATCCTGAGGGGAGGGGAGGAGAGGAAGGAACTGGGAGGAGTAGCGGAAGGAGAAACTATAATCCACACTTCCCTAACAACTTAACCAACCCTTCACTTACTCGAGTCCTAAATTCCAGAAGCACCTCTGGCCTTCCCATCCTTCATCGCTGCCATGTCCTTCCCTTTCTTCCCTTAGGCCCTTACTGGGTTTTTTAATTTTGTTTCTGGAGCATTCTACACAATATTCACTACAATCTCACTACATGTCTGCAGAGTACTGCGACGTCCCCTAACTGCTTGGTCTAGTTTGGATTCTTTCCCACTCCAGTTTCTCCTATATAGTGCTGATGCAGCAATATTCCATTCTTAAAGGACAACTCTCTCTACAGCAGTTTTTTTGCCTATAAATAGAAGCAAGCAATAAACAGAGCTGTTAATGTCATGCCTCTGCCCCCAAGTCCACCTCTTACTAAGCACTCAAAATCCCATGTGGCCTGATCACAATTGTGTCTGGAAAGCAATCACTTTTTCTCCTAGCTCTGTGTAATTTTTTTTCTGTGCCATGGAAAGATAGTGAGAGAATTCCTTCCCTGCCCACTCTAATATGGCTTGCCCAGAACATATCAACTGCTATCTCTTCATACTTATGCACATTTTTCATGCCATTTAAAATGCCATAATACCAAATTGCTCGTTGGCTTGTGTATCCTTTGCCTTTCTTTTAGCAAATATAAACTCCCTGTACACAGAGATTTTCTTTCTTCCACTGTTGCATTCTCAGTAACTAGGACAATGTGGTCATGGCTTGGAGTGGAAAATAACTATTCACTGAATGAAGGCATTAAAATAGCTGTGATAATATTCAGTTTTGTAACATAATCGAGTACATCCATTTAAATCTCTTACATTGAAATGTAATCTACATACAACCTTTAAAATCTATGTGTGTATACTAAGAAAAAGACAATGTTTAAAGACTTTTATTAGTTTTGTGACAGTTACCCTACCCATACCACCCCCCCCTGAGTTTATAGCAATCCTAAAAAGCAACTTAGAAAATTTAACCTACACCATAGGGTCTAGTAAGAAATACAAGTAAGTATTTGCATGAACAGGAGAGTTTCCACAAAGTCACAAACCAAGGAATCAAGAACGTATACAGTGTACAGAATGCACAGCCAGGAGCACTGACAGCAGGACAGAGAGACTTAATCAAGCTCAATCTGAGAGATTCTAATGTATGGACTCAAGACAAGTCTCCCCCCAGAACTTCAGTTTCCCATTTCTGAACAATTCCATTTCTTCTTATCTGCTGATATTAGTAGGTTAGTACACGTTGCTCACTGAAAAATAGGATGCTTCCAAACTATTCTAATTTGACTCCTTGACTCTGTTCTGTCGCTCTGTCTCTCTTTGCCTCTTTCTCTCTGTGTACCTTTCCCCCACCACACCTCTCTCTTTCTTCTCTTCCCTACTCCCATCCCCTCTCACTCCAGACACTAATAAGAGGAAGAAGAGCAACACAAAATGCAGAACACGAATAGAAGGAAGTCTGCATTCTGCCAGCCTCCTATCTGGAGACAAAGATGTACATTACCAAAATTACAACATCAGTGATTTTGGCAAGCACTTATCAGACAGAGCTGTTGTTCCCTGAATGTATTCCTTCCAGAGTACTGTCTCCCTGGCCAAATAATCAATAAGAGCCCTGGGATAAAATGAGAATGAAGTCTCAGAATCCAATTACTGCGGTTTGTATATAAAACAGGAGAAACAAAGTATGTAGATTTCTTTTTCTCATTCTATTAGGATAATAAAAGACAGTGGTTGTCAGTTGAAAATGAATACAGCCTGGGTAACTCAAAATCCTGTATTGAAAGCATGAAGATATGCCATAGCATGCTTTTCATTTTAGCTTCAGTTAATTTCAACAGGAAGTCATTAAAAATCTGGGACATTCTCTCCCAATGATGATTCTAAGACTTCCTTCATTTTGAGCATGAGAAGTTTAGAAATATATTTGTACCTATTGATCTCTAGCTCCTTTTAAATTGTTAAGAAAATAATTTGATCCCTTTTTACTGAAAATTTCATTCAACAAACTAGACCTAGACACACACACACACACACACACACACACACACACACACACACACACACACACACACATTATTTTGGAAGTAGAACTGTGAATTTTGGTACACAAAGACTATTCTAAAATACATACACAATGCATTTTCATATAGATTCTCTTATTCAATATCACTTTACATAAAAACAGTGTACAAGTTAGTCTTATTAAATTTATTTGCTTTCTTTTCCTAATTATGAAAATCCACGCTCTATTAATGCATAAAGTGCAACTGTCATGATTTCACTATATATATACTTGATAATATAAATATTTAAGTTAGTTCTAAGATTCTCTTATTCAGAAAAAAGTCAAACTACAATTTTAAACAGTGAAATTAGCTATGCATTTTATCCTAGATACTTTTAAATTGAAATTTCCTACTATGGAAGTACATTAGCATTGTAATTTTAACTATTTTATCTCATACAACATAAAAATGTGCTTGGCATACTCTGGTTATTTCTCTGTAAGTTGATGTGTGAATAGTATCTCAAATTACACACTAAAAACTTGTGAACATTTATTTTGCCTGACATGAAAAATGGCCATGTGCTCAAAAAAGGACTGCGAGCATGTAAAATGGGAATCCTGGGTTACATAACAGCACATTACAATTGTGGAATTTCATCTCTGTATCACTAGTTCTTTTTGTCCTTCTGATTAGCAATGTGATATTTTACATATATCCATGAGTTAGTAACTTTTATATAGAGAAGGATTTTATCTGACTATATCTATTTAAGGATTATTTAAGTGTATCTTTGACTGTTCAGTATATTTTTTATTGATTTTTATTGAGCTCTACATTTTTCTCTGCTTCCCTCCCTACCTCTGCCCTCCCCTTCAATCCTCCCCCAATGTCCCCATGCTCCCAATTTACTC
Organism: Ondatra zibethicus; assembly: GCA_004026605.1. Taxonomy (NCBI): domain Eukaryota; kingdom Metazoa; phylum Chordata; class Mammalia; order Rodentia; family Cricetidae; genus Ondatra; species Ondatra zibethicus. Next base: position 19,147 of record PVIU01015717.1, read on the forward strand.
AGGAGATCTGAAAGAAGATCCAACAAGTAAAAAAAAGAAAAAGGTTTTTAAAACTCCAAATAAGAAGCTGTCAGTGTACTCGTGGTTTTAGAAAAACTGCATATTATAACTATCAAGAAATAATAAATGAAATAAATACAAAACTGTATTCAAAACACACTTGATAAAGAAGCCCTAGAAAAATCTAAAATGGAAAGATTCTATGCCTTTCTTGATATTAAAATTACAAATTTTCTTTAAGTTCTGTAATTATAAATATAAAAGTAGTAGCAAATCCCATTCAGTTTTATGCCTCTACTCTACATATAATGTTTGTAAGTATTTGTGAAATAAGAACAATATATATATGTATGTATATGTATGTGTGTGTGTGTGTGTGTGTGTGTGTGTGTGTGTGTGTGTGTGTGTGTATGAACTCACACACAGTATATCCAGGGAAATATTAGCTAAGCTAGGACTTAATAGTATACACAAAAATTGAAAACTAATAATCAGATCTGCCAGTGGAATTAGCTAAAAATGAAACAATAAACAACAGAACATAGGGGTAAAAAATAAAAAATTAAAATTAAAAAACTAATAACAAAGGCACAATAGAGATGGCTAATGAAAATAATTTGCTATGACCACAAATGCAAAGATGATGAAAAGAAAAAGAACTTAAACAGATTATATAAAACACATCTTCTACAAAGCAAATGAAACAATAACTCAGTTAAAAACTACATAATGAGAAAAATATTTGTAAACAACACATCTAATGAGTAGTCAGTATATAAAATATATTAGGAACTCAAACAACTCAAAGTAAATAAAGAATCCAATTGTAAAAGAGGCATGACCCTAAATAGACTTTTCTCAAAAGATGTTGTTTTATTACATACAAAGGACAAATATGCAGTCATAATTTGATCACATACAACAATTCTTGACACAATCTATATTTTAGTAATGCCATTTTGATATTATTTTTATGTTACTATTATTTTTTATTTCTCTTTTTTCATTTTTTATTATTATTTATTAGTCAAATTTCTTACAAATTTTAAGTTAAATTTTTTAATTTATTAGATATTATTTCCCTGCAGAAATAAAGCAAGAATAAGTAATATTTTAAGACAAAGAAAAATAATTAAATATGCTAGTTAATGGAAAAACCTCCCATGCTCCTGGACTGGCAAAATTAATGATGTGAAAATTGCTATCTCATCAAAATCATTCTATGGATTCCACTGAAATATCCACCAGAATCCAATGATGTATTCATAAAACTAGAAAGGCAATACTAAAATTCATATGGAAACAAAAAGGTCATGGGAAGCTGAACTAATATGAAACAGAAAGAACATATTGTAATAACATTTCCTGACCTCAAATTATACTACAAAGCCATAGGGAAAATATACCACGGTAGAAGCACAAAAACAAATCGATGAATGGAATATAATAGAAGACTTGCACAGTTAGTTTCATCTGATTTTTAACAGAAGTATTGAAAACTACTTCAAGCACTGGGGATGGGGCAGCCTACTCAATAAAAGTTACTGGTAAACTGAATGTCCACCTATAGAGGAATGAACTTTGATTTATATAGCTCACCTTGGACAAAAATCAATTCAAACTGGAATGAAGAGATTAATTAGAACCGGAAATGCTGCAACTGCTAAAGGAAAATATAGATATAGGCAATACACTTTTTAAATAACGCCAAAATAACACGGGAAACAGATTCAAAAACTGACAAATGGGTCAGATGAATTCAAAAGGCTTCTGCAGGGCAAATGAAACTAGCAACAAAATGAATAGACAGCCTACCAACAGGAGAAAATCTTCGTCAGGTATACCTCAGCAAAGGGGTTAGTCCTAGATTATATAAAGAATGGCAAATTTTAAATACTGAAAATAAAGACAAAATGCCAGTTGGTAAGTGGGCCAGTGATCCGAATAGATCCCCAAAGAATAATAAATGTTCAGTAAATAGTCAAAAAATTCAACATCTTAACCATCGTGGGAATGGAATTAAATATAATTTAAAATTTCAATCAAATCACAGTCATAATGGCTACATGAAGAAAAAAATGACAGCAAATGACGAAGCAAATGACGAGTAGGATATGAAGAAATAAAGAACCCTTGTTCACTGTAGGTAGAAGTATAAAATAGTGGAACCATTATGGAAATTAGTTTGGATGCTTCTTAAATAACTACAAATAAAACTATGATATGACACCAACTATAGCTCTTTAGATCCAATGATAGTGACTCTTCACATCAAATTTTAGCACTGTTCTATCTGCAATACAAAGTAAAAGAAGCTTACTCAACAGGTAAATGTATAACGAAAATATACATAGCCACAGTTGAGTTTTATTCAGCTGCAAAGAAAATAAAATAAGAAAATTTGAAGGAAAAATAATAAAACTGGGAAAATGTTATACTAAATGAAGTAACCCAGGATCATAATAATAAATACTCTTTCATACATGGATCCTAGTCTGTGATGTGTATCCAGGTGAGAGTTTGTATGCAAAAATGCAGTGCAAATATTAAGGAAAAAATAGCCTTTCAAGGAGGAAAGCAAGAAGTCAACAGAACAACATGGAAGAGGAATAATGGAGCAGAACAGTACAATAGGAAAGAAAAGACAAAGAAAGATGTAGTATGAAAATGAGGAATTAGGAAAAGAATGAACCAAAATAAAATATTCATAAAAATCTCATTACTTTGTACACATATATAGTCCATATATATTATACATGTGTATATAAATATACACACACACACATATATATATACATTAATGGTATATTTACACTCTATAAATATATGAAGTACATTTTTCTGAAAATATCCCTTATCCTCAATAGGCCGTTTTTGTTGGACCTTGCAGCTAGGTTAATGATATGCTTTGATATCACTAAAGACTTATATATTGAACCTGCTATTCTACTCTGCATTCAGTTGTCTAGATTTAACTGGCCTTTAAGAGAACAATGTAGTCAGCTTTACTATCCCTTGGATTTTCACTGAAATCAGTTTTTATAGCCTAAGTTAAATGAATATCTCTAATATAAAGACATATTCTTCCATGTGTCTGAATCAAAATATTCATTGTGGAAATAATTTGCTGAAAACAGCCAACATGTTAAAAGCAATCTTATGCAACAAATATCTCAAAAATATTAAAAACAATATGTAGATATAGGTCAATTACATCTGTGATTTTAAGAGCTATTCTGGTTTAGTTAGGGTTAGTAAACCAACTTCTTCATTTGTATAATTCTGTTAAATATTCCTATAAAATTTCTCATAGTATGCATCCCATGCTCATCAATAAATACACAGCAAAGTCCTTTGATAGGAACAGACATGACAGAGAGATCACAAAGATACAACAAACAGACAACCGGGCAGATTAGTACAGACCAGCCACTATCCACAAACCAAACAGATGGAAGACAAAGGAAGAGAGGTAGAAAATTCAGATTTCACCTAACACTTGGTCAAACCACTCAAAGAAGAAGTCACTCTTTTTTCATTCCTTAATGTGACATCAACACCTAAATTATAAAACAAAAGAAACTGAAACATCCAAGGACCACAGCAAAACTGATCATGGCTGCTAAAGATATCTGAGAAAAGCCAATGTCACCATGCGACATTTAATAGGAAATATCAGTGACTATTGAACCCAAATTTAGCTTAAAAAAAAAAAAACTACCTGAGTCACAACTGAGATTACTAACTGGAAACCTGAATAGGATCAAAACAAGAAAGCAGAGAAAGTGGTTTAGGACATTCATATCAATACACATTTCCAGGTGCACTTGCTTGAGACTAAGGTCAGCACAGTCTGCTTTTCCCATCTTCTTGCTGTCTCTCTTATTTGCTCATCACTGCCTTCAATGCATGTGAGCTGAGCTGGGAGCAAAGGGATTATGCTACTGTTTACAGAAATCAGCAGATGTCCTGCCTACTAGGACAACCAAGGAGAAGTGAGAACACCCACTGTAGGAGGTAACAGAAAGGGATGTCAAAAGAACTTAAGTTTTCCAACATGGAAATAACCCAAGCTATTTAGTTAAAAGGGCAGATTAAAAATGATGCTAATATGGGATACAGAGTCTAAGTTTAGCAAAATAAAAATTATAGCATTTGTTTTCCTTTAATTCCCACTATATACCATATATCTAAATTGCAGTCGAATGCAGCTGACAGATTTACTCAGAGAGCTGGACATACTGCTATTATGGTGTCCTGTTGCGGGCTCAGTAATTGGGCATTGAATCTACAAAAGATTCATACCCAGTTATGTTTCACCGAGGGTAAATTTATCCTGGCAAATGGCATGATTTTCTCTAGCTCAGATACTAAAAGGGAGGCGGTCCACCTGCATGGACAGCTGCTACTTCAGGAAACCTTTGCCAGAAGCCACTATTTAATAGAGTTGTGTGGGCATTATGTGTTTCGCTTCTCCTGACAAAAAGCAAGATGACTTGGACCTGAGACTTTGCCTTGATTTGCTTTTGTGCTCTGCAATTTGTTAGGAAACAAGGCTTGGTAGTGTCATTTTATTTGATTCTGTCCAGAGCAATGCTATGATTCTTTATGAATTACTTATCTCACTCTAATAAGGCTTAACATGCAAAATGAGTCTTCTATACATTTCTAATTAGTTTTAAATGAATTTTAGCTTCTCTTTTAGGAAAAGATCTATTCAACTAACTACTCAGAATTTAATCTCCATTATTGAATCATATGACAACCACTCCTATGGGAGAACAAACTTCCTCTCTCTCTTTCTCTCTCTCTCATCTGTGTGTGTGTATGTGTGTGTGTGTGTGTGTGTGTGTGTGTGTGTGTGTGTATGTGCAGGTTATATAAATGGCTATTCTTGTTTTAAATTAATAAATTACTCTATATAATAAGCAGGATAAAATAACTTGTATAATGTTTACATATACTCATTTTCTTGCTTGTGCTTCTATCTTATGTTTTAAAACAAGATGTAATAGAAAATAATGGGTCCACTGACCAAATTATATAATTAAATATAATTTTCCAAGTAAAGGATACATTCATTTGAATGACACTAAAGGCATACTATGATATTCTATCTAATTTAGAAACAAATAATTTCAAACAATGAAGATGTTATTTTAGTTACTGAATAAAAATTCATGATATTGACTGAGCTACATTTTATTAAAAATCAATAATGCTAATAAAATATTTGTATTTTTGTTTTCATCATGATGCCATTTTTATCTCCCAATTGGGATAGTTTCCTTTTTTCCAAGAAAGAATTTATATTTTACATACTAAGAAGATTTTTATTACCACAAAAGTTAGTCTATGTTTACATTTAACTTAAATATAATTTTTTTTATAATAATCAAATGCATTTTCTGCAAATATCTTAGGATGAAAATAGTTAGTTCATATAAACACATCATAAGACCACATCACATATAATAAGACCACTTCTTGGAACATTAGACCATGTCAGAATATAAAGTAATCTAGAGTAAAGAAAGCAATGGCTTGAGGTTGTATACATCATGAAGGCATTAAAAATATGAGAGGTAAACTACAGAGTTCATCCGGGAAAGGGGCTTGCTCCCAAGAATATAAGTGGAGTGCTCTGAATTCCAGCCCTAGAAACCATGTAAATGTGTACTGGCAAGACTGACTCTCAAGAGACCTCCTCGAGCCTTCACACGCACCTGCATTTACACGTGCACACACACTAATTAGATTTTCTAAATTAAAAAATTGGAAATAAAAGAGGGGAAGCTTGGTGTTGGTACACACAACTGAGGCAAAAAAAATTAGATAAGATACATAGTGAATGGGAAGGAAATAATTTATAGAGAGTGTTATATGAATTACCTTTCAAATGAGTATAAACTTTACAGGAATATTCAAGTGCTCTTGAAGTAATACAGTCTCAAATTTACTGAAATACTTTAAGATAAGTTTTCTATCTTTAATATGACTCTAACATATGAAAAAGGTTGGCTGTGAAGAGCTCTATGTAGCTTCTCTCTATGATAGTAAATCATAAACCATTGTTTAAGTAGAAAAGGTCTTCAATACACACTCCTCAGCAGGTAAAGGAATTGTCAATGAACAACCCTTTATCACAGATGAATTTTCTGGAATGATTCTTGAAGATTGGTCAAGACCACAGCATTCATTGCCCAGGCTTTCATAGTCTACACACTGACTATGTTTAAAAGCCTTTGGGTTTGTGTTTTTATGCATGTGTATGAGATTGTCCTTCTCGGGAAGCATCTTTGAGGTACAAAAGGCTTCCAATAAAAAAGAAAAGGAAAGAATGAACCGATGAATTTACATTAAGGTTGCTGATAGGATTAGGAGAAGGGATAGCAGACGGAGCAGCAATTTGTTATGCTACAAAGCAGAACAGCGTAAATGGCAAGATGTTATAAAAAATGCTGAATGAACACAGAGAGAGGAATATGTAATTATTCACTTTCAAATGGGGGCTGTAAAATGACTTCACGTTGTTAATAATTCAACAAGACTGCAGGTACATAGTACATTTTTTTCCACAGGCAAATAACCAAGGGGGCTTAAGCACAGGGTGGATGGAGTGCTACGTTCGTCACAAAAACAGGGTGTCTGGAGGACACTGATGGTGTACTGGGAGGAAATGGATTACAGCTGTCTGCACGGGAGATGGTATAATGAGGCATTTTTTAGGGCTGTGTTTATTATAGGATAGTTTACTATTTTACCAGAAGCTGATGAAGTAGATAGAGAAATTAAGAATATGAACAGTGGTACAGTGAAATTTGATCGAATTAATATGGTAAGGTTGACAAGAGCATGATTGGAGAAGCAGTTTCCCTGATGGTGTGTGGTGGTGATGGTGATTATGGCGGTAGCAGAGTGGTGTGTGGACAATAGTAACTTGCATAGGCAGTAACTGTTCAGTGAGATCTTCCCCTCTACGAAAAGCATTCACCAAAGCATTTACAGTTTCTAATCTTGACAGTGACTCTGCCAGGACTATCATTTCCTCCAGATATAGAATCAGTCCTACGTGCACTGAGTAGTTCTCCTAAGGTCGCATTCTTTTGGAGACCAGAATAGGTAGGTAGGTCTCCATGGCTGCCAAGGTCAAGCATCTAGACTTTCATCTAGTGCTTCCATCACTGAACAGGAAGGAGACAGATTCTCCATTGAAGTGCATGGTGACATATTGAGTGGACAGACAGCATAAATTAGAAGTTCTCTGAAATAATACTTAAGTCAGTAATTGTAGAGGTCCATGGTCATGCTGGAAAATAGTTGCCATCAATGTTAATATGGAAACTAGATTATTGCTGGTTGAAAGATGGTAAATTACCAATTGTTTTCCAGGTAACTAAGGGACTGCTTTGTGGGAGGAAAGTAAAAATACAAGGTTTTTCAAAACTCACTTTTGTTGGCAGGCTTATTATGATAAGTAGCTTAAAATGTCTTCTAGGCTTATAAAACAATAGCTATAAAAGATTCTGAAGCAATTTTCAGGAAAACATGGGAAATGAAGAAGCCCAGCACTATAGAAACAACACTGGCCATGATTAAAAGCATAGGTAGGAAAGTTGGCCAAAGCAATGGATATAGGAGCAAAATGGTTTCCTTTTCAAGTTAACCACTTGGCTCCGAATGAATTAAACTAAACGTTAGTTGAACCAAGTTGGGGAGCAAAGGCAACCTCTCCAGGGTTCAGACACTGTGTTCAGATGTTCTGCCTAGCAAAGAACACCAGGCATAAAAATTAATCAAGTTTTTCCCTCTGAATTGTGGTCGATAAATAATCTTTATAAAATTGAAGGTGAGAAAAGTAAAGTGAAGGGGAATTCAAGAAAAATGATGCTCTCAATTCTACCACCACCTGAGTTCAGGGCATGTTCCTGGTCAAAAAAAAAAAAAAAAGTTTTGCTCAGAAATGACCCAAGCACTTCCATAAGAGACAGGAGAGATAAATAACATAATAATATATATGTCATTCTCCACAAATAGTCTCCTAACTTCTCAGAGCAGTGGGATTCAGGAGTGTAGGAGAGTGAAAATGTCTGAGGAACTGGAAAAAACGGAAGCAGCATTTTGAGACATGAAAGTGTACCATCCACAGGACAAGTAGAGCTGGAAGCTTGGCTGAATGCTGCATGGAATTTCATAAGTGGATGGAGCACACTATGGGATTAAATGTCTGTTATCACACCAGGAGGAACACTTTTAATCACTCCATGAACATAAAAATACATTCCACGCAAAGCAGCCTGACTGCACCTATTAGAATATCAACGGCTTGGAAATTAAACTGTGTCTGTTCCTTGCAGCAACTTCTTCCAACATTAGAGGCCACATGATAAAACAAACAGCCCCAAGCTCCCATCTGGTCTCTGTGTGGCACAGGAACCCCTTATAGTTTTTGAGTGATTTTAGTTTGGGGGATTGACTATACCCTGCAGTACTGTGAGCACCTGTGCTACAGGCAAACAATCCATTGACGTTCTGTGGAACAGATTTCGCAAACAAGGAGCCTGTACCTTTTCTGGTTACTCTGTGTGTGTATTTTGGTATTACCTTCTTCTCCAAGCCTAACTTGCTGCATTGCTATATTGCATGTGCATGCACAATTCCCATTCGATTTAAAGTGCTCTGTGTATGGAAAGGGAAGAACTATATGCCCTTGAAATATTATCTTATTAGATTGTTTTAGTTCTTAACTCTCATACCCATGGGATAGATAGGAAGGAAGCAGTGTTATTCAATTATAAAGTAACTCTCTCCTTAACCAAATGCTTTAAATTAAAGCAAGGCAATTTTTTCATTGGTGGCATTTAAATGGGAGTTATATACAGCTGTCTCCTGGGGCACTATACTTTGTCCTCTCCCCTTAATTTGACCGGAAGAGATTTCCCAGAGCTGAGACAGCCAGCAGATGAAGGAAGGGGAAATATGGTAGCATGCCCATTAATCAGAACTCTAAGCTTAGAGACACAAATATATCAGTGTTTGCTAAAAGCTTTTGCCCACAGAGCCTAGAAAAGGTAGAGGGATTTTTTATTTTACCTGAGAATTATGTTCTTTATAGATCCTTGCTTTTGAGACAAAAGAAAAGGCAGAATAACAGCATAAAACTAGATAAACAAACCCTGTCTACATTAGAAGACTGTCACAAAACTAGACAACAACAAAAAAATTGCCTTTATCAGAAAATATGGAGTCTTAAGGGCAATATTTCAAAACAAATGTCTCACATTCAGTCCTTGCTCTTCTCTTTGCTGTCAATCAGTCAGACTCCTTGCCTTCTCCTCCAAATCCCTGCTATGGAAGTTGCTTCCTCCTTTCTTAGAACAACAGGGGTGGCAGCTCCTCTGGGTTGACATCTGGCTCCTCTCCTCTCAGACCTCCACCATCCTCATTTATTTTAGCGATCACCTCAATAGAGAGACTGTTCTCAACAATCAGCTCAGGCTTAGCAGCTGGCCTTACCGTGTAATTCTCAAAAAAAAAAATTACTAAACAGAAGAGTATCTCCTGTGCTGTGAACTCATTCCGAATGCTGCTTCCTATCAGTCAGTATCCTTCCTAACTCCTCCTTCTCTGAGAAATTATCTGACTTCATCACCACTTTCTGCTAAGGGTTCTGGTTCCGTATCCTCAAAAATGGCAGCATATCTACAATTCTATAAATCTGGTTCCTTTATTGATATATATATTAAATATATATAATTATACATATTTGTATATGACTATGAGTGTGCATGCATGGTATATGTGTGCACTTTGTAATTGTGTATGTAGAGATCAGAAGGTAGCATTAGGTGTCTTCCACTATCATACTCTATAATGCCTTTTGAGACAGGGTCTTTTCACTATACCCAGAGCTAACCAACTGATTAGACAGCATAGCCTTTGAACTCTTGGATATGCCTATCTCTACCAACTCCTTTGCCCTAGCTCTGCCCGAGTTTTAGAATCTGTGGCCACACCCATCTTTTATTGAAGTGCTGGAAATACAAACTTAGGCCCTTATGCTTGCACAGCAGCACTTTACCCACTGATCCCCCTCTCTAGCCCCTCTTTTATATCTTTAAACATGCTAATAGTAACACTTCTCTTCTCCAAAATCAACTTAACTCTCAAAAAGTCAAATTTACTCATTCCTGTAACCTGTACCAGCTTCTCCAGTCTATGGTTAGTAGCAGAACCACAGCCTTGGGAAGATATTTTCCCACTCTTGGGTCTAAAAGCTGTGTTCAAAGACAAACACAGGCAGTCATATACAGGCACACGTGCATCCAACCCATGTTCTCCGTATTTTTTTTCCATGTGAGTGTGCTGTTCTCAACTCTTCCTAAGTATCATTTGTTCTGGTCATTTTGATCATCTGTCTGAACAAAGCTCATGTCAATTTAAAAATACTTATTCCTTCTCTACATTCTCTGTGAGACAATCTGTATGATCCCTGACCTCTCAAAGGTGGGTTTCCAGCTCACTCTTCCCTTAGTCTTCATAAACAAGTTTCCCTCTAAGTGGAGAATCTCATCTCGGTGTAGATTTATGAGTTATTAGGGTACTGCCACCCTATTTTCTGTTTGATATATTTCTTATTCTCTAGGCTTCTCAGAGCAATACTTTGTAGATACTATGCATCTTTTATGGTTATTTTTTATTTCAAGTTGATTAGACCTGGTATCAACTAAGCTAAACTCATCTGAGCAGGTCTGTAAGGATTCTTCCTGGGAGATTAACTGAGGTGCATCAAATGCTCCCCAAAAGTGGTCAGCATCTTCTGGCATCAGCCATGATAGAAAGAGTTCTGAGGGAAAAACACTGAAATGTTTGTCCACCCTCCATAATTGCTACCGTGTGCACCATTCTGTGAGAGCCAATGCCAAGACCTCATCAGCATAATGGAAAGTACTCTAAAACCAAGAGACAAAAGAATCCTCCCTTCCTGAAGTTGTTTTCTCAGACATTTGCTCTAGCAATAAGACTAGAAACCAAGACAATATTCAATTAAATTTGATTGACCATTTATCAGGTGCTGTTAGATGCTGGGAAGAGAACATAAGTAGCCTGATGAGCCGTTTCCGAGTTCTCAGGCTAGAAGAAGGAGTTGCAAAGCGGAACCGCGGGTGTATCACACATGTACAGAACATACTATTGCCATGAGATGGGGGTGGCTTCCCTTCCATCTTCTCAGTTTACAGTTATCACTCCATTCAAACTCCAGTCCCCTACCTTCCTAGTCTCCAGAATGTCCCTGCTATAGATGTTCAGGGACGAATTTTCTTACTCTAATGTGGAAATAACACTACCTTGCCAGCCCAATGACAGACTTGTGGATCAAATAAGCATTTCGTTTTAAAAGAATTTGCCCATTTCCCTGCTTAATTTTAATGTCTGGTTTCTGAGAACAGATTTCTTACCTGCTACAAAATATGGGATTCCAATATACAAATACAACACTATTTCTTTCTCTTCCTTACTGAATTGAAACTTCTGGATATTTTCTTCCAGCTGATATTTTAATGACTCATATAGCCCTTACCTGATTACACAGCCCTTATATAGAAAGTGTTTTAATTTCTAAAGCCCAATTTCAAGATGGCTTTGTGTTTACAAAGACTGTATCTCCAATAGTCTGATAAGCATTTACAAGTGAGATCAAACGCAAACCTCAAAACAGGCTTGCTATGAAACCATATAGACATAATAGTTCCTCCCAATACTCTCCATTTGGAAAGACTGAAATAAGATAAAAATAATATTTTTTTTTTACTTTCACATCTCGTTTTCAGGTAGTAACATTACTTCTTATAGTATCTCTTAAGTTTCCTATTTTTACATGATTACTCATCTCCACCTATTGACAGAGTCATTTATACTATTATAATTATAAAATAAATATTAAGCATATTTGTAATTTCTACTTCTCAAGTAAAGAAAAGTAATCATGACTCCCCAAAATACCTTTCACATCAGCATTATTTTGTAAAGCTTCGCAGAAGAATCACTTAACAGAAAGCTAAATCCCAAGTTTTATATCTACTTTACCTATCTAGTGTTCTGTCCCTGCCTTAGATATTTTTGGAGAGTTTGCTTCCCCAGACATACAGGGATTTAGATGACTATACCCATTTCTCTTTTTTCCTTATGCTCCCTAAGGTTTATATCAAGTCCAATGTTGTCAAAACACTTTTAAGACAATGTCAGATGGTGAACCTGTGTTTAAATTTGACTATTATGTGGCAAACAAAGATCTTCATTTTCATTGTTAATTTTGTTGTATAAGAATTCACTAATCACTGTGAGTCTCATATGTCATGCCATTCCATGGGAACCTTTTGCATGAGCAGAACTTCAATAAATAATCTGCTTCTTACATTAGAGCTCAAATGCCTTCATTGATACCAATGATTATAACTTTTCATCAACAGTTCCTTAATCATTTTGAAGCTAATGATTTAATGTCTGCTTGACCCTTTGAAATTAGATTTTGATTTCTCTCCTGTCTCACAAGTGGACACAAGAATTATCAACAAACAGCAATTTTTATCAATAAAGCAACTAATCAAATTTATCTTGTGGGTGTTTGATTTGGACCTAGAGTTTAAAATACCACCTCTTGAATTTAATCATGAAAGCTCAATTTCATATCTGAGTGTCCTTCATCTTAATTCCCTTTCTCATTTCAAACAATTTGGCCTGCTTAATTATTCCAATGTCTTGCTTATGTTTAAATTCAAATTTCAATATTTGATGGCAAGAAGCTCCAGTGGGTACAATTAGTTAGGAGACCATCATTTTCCACAATGTTGTTTTTGTAAATACTTTCCTTGCTTTTTCTATGAAATTTCATTCATGCAAATTTGTTTTATATAGACCGAGAGAGATAACCACAATGTAGGAACATGGAAAGGAGCTATGTTTAAATGGGGTGGTTTCTGATTATGTATACTTCACGGAGAGGGCAAACTTGACCAGTGAAAATGGCAGGATTGTAAGCAATGAATGGATACTTATAAAAGGATCAAGTTTTTATCTCTTTCCCATAGAGTCTGAATGTACTGCACAGACTGAAGTTGTCCTCATTCTTGTATTTTCAGACAACACTGGTAGTAAGAACACCCTGATCTTCTCAGGTGCCTATGCTATCTAGATCCATGACAACTCGACACAAGCTAATGTGATCTGAATGAGGGAACCTCCAAAGAGAAAAATGTCTTCATAAGATCAGACTGTGGCCAAACATGTAGGGTATTTTCTTAATTCGTGATTGATGGTGGAGAGCCCAGTCCACTCTTAGTAGTGCCATCCCTGGGTTGGTGGTCCTAGCTTCTATAAGAAAGCAGGTTGAGAAAGATATAAAGAGTAAGCTAGTGAGTAGCACTCCTCCATGGCTTCTGCATCAGCTCCTGCCTCCAATTCCTGCCCTGTTTGGGTTCCTGCCCGTACTTTCTTTGATGATGAACAGGGATGTGGGAGCATGGGCTGAATACACCCTTTCCTCCGCAAGCTGCTTGGTCATGGTGTTTCATCAGGGCAGTTTTATAACCCTAACTAAAAACAGGTGCCCCCTTCAGCTGTTGGAAACAATTCCGTATCTCATTGTTTCTAGAGCCACTGCTATGATAGTGTCCTCAACACAGCTCTAACTGTCTTCATTAGTTTGCAATATGCTGCTTAATGCTCTCACCAGAGAAGGCTTCCCTAAATGTCTTATTATTTGTCTTATTCAACAATAGTCACAGGTCTTCATGTAGAAGGCCATATGGTTCTTTTTCATGTAGCCCCCAACTGTGTCATGTTCACTGCTAAAGGCATGTTAAATTAAGAAATCATAATAATTAAACCTTGATGGATTATAAAATTTTATAGTAGTTTTTTTTCAAATATTCTATGCTGAACAAATTCATGGTGACATGAAACTTAATAATGCTAAACTTATTTGAAATCTTTTGATTAAGTATTATAAAACAGTACTAAATTACATGTAATATTGCCAAAAAACAATAATACTAAGAGATTTTTTTGCCAAAAAATAGCATGAGAGCTGTGGACAATCTGTTTCCAAGAAAATTCATAACTGACATTTCTCGATTTCAAAATCTCCTATAAATTATTTTTCATACTTTTATGTCAGTCTCCTTCTCTACTGTGTTTAGTGCCAAATTTGCAAATTATTTTGGCCAAAATGATTCCATTTAAGCACTTAAATGAATTATCCTGACATATATGGAAATGGGATGCACGGATTTTGAATCAACCTCAGGAGGTTACCTTTGAATTTGAGAATGCACACTTTACATTTAAATGTACAGACAAACCATAATTAGTAAGAAAGCCACCAGATTTCAGACAACAACAGAGGGTCATTATGTGACTAATATAATGTAGTGGCAAATTCTACAAATAGAAATGCTGCACAAATATTTGTAGCATTTGAAGCACTCACTAGCAGTGCTTCAGTACATATTGAGGTGATTCACTGCTCTCTAGTATGTAAAAGAAGTCAAACGCACACAGGAATAATGCTCAGTCCACAAGTTCAGATTCCACCAATTGGGTAAATAACTAAAAAGAGAAATTTTTCAGTGGTTCATCCAATTTCTCCACAACCCTCTCTTCCTTCTGCTCTTGTCCTCCTCTTCTCCCTCTTCTTTTGTTTACTTTAGAAAGAATTTGTTAGAAAATACTGGCTGACCTAGTATTGGATATGTAGTAGAGACTTGCCTCAAACTCATAGCAATCCTACTTTACTGAGTACTGGTATTAAAGACATGGGCCATAATTATTGAGCTAGAAGCTCCTCTCATCTTCCTTCAGGGTAAGTATTTTTATAATTAACCATCTGTCTTCCTCTTCTCTCTCTTTCCCGCATCCACTATTTGTAATTCACTGAACTCAATTTTATTTCTTATTTTACAAGGGACTCGGTGTCTCTTGCATGAAACATTGCAAATGCATGCTGTCTTAATGAAGTAGTGACTTATGGAAGCTACAGGATGACACTAAGGCTTCTGCTTTTATGACTGATATGGACTATTCAAAAGACAAAGTAATCTAATAACTGAGTGTAGTCAACAATCCACAAGGGAAAGAAAACTGACAAGAGGACAAAGAAAACAGGCGAAATATTAGAGGATGTAGAAATCAATTTGTTGCAAAATTTTAAAAATAAAACAAAATGCCATTTTAACAATTATAGGGTCAGAAATTAGTAAAGAAATCAAGTAACTGTTTTGGAAAATGAAAAATGTGATAGAAAAATACATATGAAAAGGAGAAATCTTATAAACAAGAAAATGCTCTACTAGCAAAGGGAGTGACAGAGCAGAATAACCTTACTTACAGTCAAGGTCAATGGGTCTTTGAGACACATCCCTGCCACAGGGCACAATGATATAAACTCTAGTAAGATGCACACACACACACACACACACACACACACACAAATCAGGATTCTAATTACAACACTGTAGCACATGCATTTCAAATTCAAGTTTATTTAATTATATAAAAATTATATCATTTCTATAGTGAAATTATTTTAAAACACATTACAGAAATGATTGTTAATGGACAACAACAAAAACCTACACAGAACGGAATTAGTAAAGATATAAATAAGAGGTACTCAGAATAAATAGAATTCACTCCTCATTTCTTTTTCTGGAGCTGAGGAACAAGACAAGTCATTTACTGCTGGGTTTCCCACAGTGAGTGTGGCTCTCAGCCTTCTACAAAGCTGCTTCTTTTGTCTCAAAGGGAAGCTAGTAGAAAAATGCACAACTGTTCTAAATGAAAGGAACAATAGGCTGTGTTGTGCCTGTTTGGCGACCTTGATGGTCAGAGGTTATAGTCTATCAGGGCTTGACAGTTCCAGCTAAAGCCTGAAATGAGGGACT
Source organism: Ondatra zibethicus (assembly GCA_004026605.1). NCBI lineage: Eukaryota > Metazoa > Chordata > Mammalia > Rodentia > Cricetidae > Ondatra > Ondatra zibethicus. The sequence continues at coordinate 35,088 of PVIU01015717.1, forward strand.
CCCAATGGAAACTATTTCTCTCTACCCGCTCTTATCAGGAGAATGTCTCTAGGCCTGGAGGGCTGACCTTACCTGAAAGCTGTCTGGATTCTTGATTTATCTCTAGCATGACCTTGGCACAGTTCACTGATAGAAATTTTTATTTTGCTCCACATGTGGTAACCAAGACTTGTACTATAGGAGCTTTACTATAGGACTCTACTGCCATTAACCCAGCCTTACATGTAGGAGTGTGCCACTCAATGCAAATTAGGGTTTGTCTCCAGGCTTCTGAATCCTATATTTTTCTAATACCCTAGAATAAAGTTGAGCTAATACACAAGTCATAGCACAGAGGACCATGTCCATCATATCCACAGGCCGTCAGACCCCTATTCCCAGCTTTGGCTCTCTTCCACCTAGTGGACCTGCAGACAATCCCAAGGAAGCAGCAGAGCCACACCCAACCCAAATCATACATCTCCAGAACAAAATCGACATGGACTCATTACAGAAGAGAGGGCAGCATGATTTTAAGAACCAGAGGACATAAACTTCTGCCACTAGATAATGTCTTCTATATGACAAGGTAGCTTCATCTATGATTTATCAGTAATAAGTTAGAGTGACAAAACTGTATAATGATAACATCAGTTGACATGCCAACTCAGACAGAGGAAATACTACAATGACCCACAATGCCCCACCTCTAGAAGAAGAGCTACAGACAGTTCAGCTGCAGAGCTGAAGAATAAGTATTCTGGTCAGAGAACACCTTGATGAGTTATCCAATCTCAAGTGGTGAGCTCTAAACATATAGAGACACAAGCAACACTAAATGGACTCAGTGAGGTTTGTGTGTGTAAAAAACTGTTAATATGAAAAGAGGAGAAGTCAATCATTTGAGAGGAAATCAGGAGAGAACATGGGAGGTGTAGGAGAGGAGGAGACAGGGCTATGCAGAAGGGTTGTAAAAACTGGTCCTCATATAAAATCTTCAAAAATTCACATTAAAAATTGAATTCACTAGTGAACATAAGAAAATATTTTCATCTCTATAATATGATAAAATAAAATCACATCAACAATAATTTACAATGAGTTATTATATCAATGAGTTAATGAGACTGATATTTTCTGCAACTTAGCAAACTATACCAAAAAGGGTATTCTTAAGTTCTATGGTGGTTTATTCAGCAGGATTCATATTTTTAAATGGGAAGAAAAGTAAATATTAATATCTGTGATCCAAAATTCTACTCATAGGAATATGAATGAGAAAATTTACAGTTGTTTAATTGCAATGGTGTTACAGTGGTATGCCTATTCATTGAATGGCAGAGCCTGTTCAATACTGTGTTGTCAAAAAGAAAAAGAGTTGTTATTATAATGGGAAGCACAAAGACATGGAAGGGGATGCTGTAATAATGTGAAACAGAATAAACATGGCACAAAATATGCTGTCAGTCTCTTAGGGAGCAACCATCAACTCTGCATGAATACTTAGGAGTATATGCCAAATGTAGATATATTTAGATATAACTAAATGTACATTTAAATTCAAATTATATAAACATACATATCCATACTTCATGTATATATTCAAAATTACTTATTTTAGTGTATGGATTAGGAATATTAAGTATATTAAATCTCTATAGCTTTTCTATGATGCAGATAGAAAACTCCATAGTCATTAAAAAGAATCTGCTTTTCCCTGTATACCATGCCCTGGTGATTACCATTCAGCTTTCTGCTGCTGTGCATTTGACTACTTATAGTAATTCACATGAGTTTAATCATACAGTACTTATAATCTGGGAAATTAATTTTAACTTAGTGTAGTATACTTAAAGCTCATCGAGATTGTAGAAAGTAACAAGACTTTCTCCTTTCAAATGCTGGCCAACATTAGATTGTGTGACTACCACACTTCCTGTATTCACTGACTTGCTCCTGGACAGGTAGATTATTACCACCTACTGGATGCTAAGAGGCTTTAGAGAAACTAGGGGGCATGAGGCATCATTTTTGTTTCTTTCTTTCCTTCTTTTTGAGATATGGTCTCCCTTGACTAGTCTGTGTATTTAAATCAGACTGTCCTTGAAATCATAGCAATCCACATTTCTCTGCCTACTGAATGCTGGAATTAAAGGCATGCACCACTACTTCCAGCACCTTACCTTCCTTATTTGGCCTGCCTCTCTATTTTTAAGAAACACAAATGTTCTGCTTTTAGTATTAACAAGTAATTATATCAGTCTGTAACATAAAATAAAATTTGTTTTTTCTTTCCCTTCAGGCTTAGCTATGCTATCTCCTTTCACCCCACTTCTTCTGTTGCCATCTTGAAAACATCATTCACCATGCAAATACCATCTATAGTTGGTAACCACTTACCATTTTTCCATGTTTATATGATCATACACAAATATACATTCAGACATCTATATGCAGGGTTTTACATTTCAAATGATTGAAGACAGTCTTGTAAAAAGGTGTTACTTTTCTCAATATTTATTTTCACTTGCCATTTGTAAGCAGACCATGTCTTGATTTTCTTATGACAGCTTGTTAATATAAAATACAATCTCATCTTACTTTCTGTTTCTTCAGCAAAGTTCTGGTAATCATGGTCTTTGTAAAGCATTTTTAATTCACTCCTAAATTAAACAAATTTTGAAAAGTATAATTTAATTCATTGTTAAATTAAGTTACATTCCATGCTTGTTTTTTTCTTTGATTTTCAGGGTTTGTTGTCTTAGGAATTCCATACTTTGAAAATAGTCTACCATGTCTACAGTAACAAAAATTGCCAGAGCCAATTTAAAATAAAAATGTCATATGGAAACCCAAGTAACTTCCTAAACAAATATATAAAGTAGCTAAAATAGTGTTACCCTATAATGAGATGACGATGTACCTGCTAGACAAGACAGACTAACAAATTTAAAGTTCAATGTCCAGAGTGAGTTATCTCTTTTAAAGTTGTTAGTCAATGAAGCCTAGGTCTTAAACACTATGGGCTATTACTAATGTTATCTGTTACCCTTTAGAACTTGATGGTAAGAACCTATTGCTGAATATATCATATATTTGAGCTACAGAATCAAGCTGGTACTCACCTGGAGGCTACATCTCTATTGGTTAGCAGTCATAGTGCTTGAAGGAACATGCTACTATAGAAAAAAAAGTAATCCTCGGTCTTAGCCAGATGTAAAATCTGAGAGATACAATAAGTACTATTCTTGTAAAAAAATGTCTATCAGTATAATAGTAGCAAAAACACCATTGAATAACCAACCATTTTCTGATTTAAGTCCACTCAATAAAACAAAATTCACACTCTATATTATTATCAAAGCTAAGAATCTGTGGCTCTGTCCCAGGTTCCAGGGGAGCAACTGCTATTATGATGATGATGATGAAGATGATAATGATGATGATGATGATAAATTAAAAGAGTATTAAGCTATTAAACTAATTCCTAAGTATTTGTCATTATACCATGGATTAATATATATTTCACCACTCATAATAGAAACTTCTATTTGTAATATATTGGAATTAACACTGAGACCCACATCTAGTGAAGGTATAGAGAATAAGAGACTCTGAAATGCTCATCCATAAGTGGGCTATCTATACCACATTCCCACCTCACAAGGCTCAGGGCTCATTTTAGAAGGGAGCCAGACAGATTGTAAGGGCAAGAAGCCATGGATGACTACAAGGAAATCCTGTTCTCTGGACACAGCATGGAAGTTGCATATATGAACTCACCGAAGTTGTAAAAGCATTCACAAGACCTGTTAAACCTCAAACCAGACACAATCTCTAACATGGAAAGGGGAATTAGGCACAAAGTCTCATGTACTAGTGAAGGTGAGAACTGCTGAGAGAGGAAAAGTCAGTTTTCTTCAAAAGTGCTTCCCCTGGTGGGTCAACCACACATTCAATGATGTATGGGTAGTACAAGGACACATGTACACACACACACACACACACACACACACACACACACATGTACCTACTCATAGCTGTATGGTAGGTGGGAAAGAAGACGTGAATCTAGGAGGAAATGGGAGAGTTAATACATTAAAACACATTGCATCACATTCTCAAAGAACTAATAACAATAAAAAATGAAAATAAATGTAGAAAGAGCATTCATATAAACTTACGTCCCATACTCTTTCCCAAACCAAACACTCAACAAAGAACAGAAGATACAGCACTAGAAGTTTCAAGACCAGTGAAACAAAACTATTCAAACCATGAACCATAAGAGAAAAAAATAACTTACAGGTCTCAGTATTCCTTTATAAATAGTTTCTGCATATCTACCAAAAATGAACAAGGAGATAATCTATATTGCCTGACTTAAGAGAGCGACCGAGAGTGGGCACAGCCATTGTTGAGACCTCCATAAGGAGACTCGGAGACAACTAAGAGGGGAACGAGAGAGAGGGAACTCCAGACACCCAAACTCCCAGGAAACAGGAATTCCACATAAAGAAGGAGCAGAGAGACTATGTCAGAATTAGCTACTTAATAGTAGCAGTGTTGGCTGAACTAAAGAAATATATGATTCTATATTTAAAAAAAAGGTTTCACAAAATTCAAACTAGTTGATCTGGAAAACAAATACATACCTATACATATCTTGTAAACTGCCTGAGCTATAACAACATAAATGTTCTGCATAAATGAGAGAACAGAAAACAGGAAAGAACAAAAGCAGCTGCTTATAAGATGCAATTAATCAATAGATCTGCAACATGTAAACTTGAAAAATTAAAAGAAATTGTAAAAGTGGGTTTAAAAGAACCACCTACAATTTAGTTATGTAACATAAAACATTTTAATTTTCACCATAATTTTTGTTTTCTTTATTGAGAAAAAGGTATAAACAACTAGACGCTCACATGAGTTTGGTTTATTGTCTACTGTATACTATGACTTCAATTACTGTCTTATGAATATTTAATAATTGAAGTGGTTGCTTGTTGAATGCTAGGTAATGTGTAACAATGGACACATCTCCTTTATCTAAACTCTCATAGACAACCTATGCGACAGGCACTCGTTATTCTCATTCATAATGCAGTGGCTCCTTGAGTTTGTAGAGGTGTGAGGCAGACAATCAAGAACTCAATTTCTAATCTTGCAATTCTGAATAGGTGCACTTTCAAGTATACCAACCCAATTTTCAAAGAATGAACTTTATTTCTCAGAATGACTGGTATAATTGGTGTTGTTATTTTTTTCTCTCATTTCTGTCAGAGTCAAGTCCCAGAAGAAGTAGGAAAAGTGTCAAGCTTTCTTTAAAATGTATATCACTTGTCATTGGGTAAGTTGGAAACCTCCATCCAGAATCCTTTATGTTGAGATAAAGCATATAAACATTCTGCTTAATTAGAACCTTGAGAATCCACAACGTATGCGGGTTTTAAAACCATTTTCCAAGAGGCTTCTCATTAGCTATGATTTGTGATAATACTGGGAGAAATATGACAAGCAATTTATCTTCTAAATTTCTCCAAGTCAGTTACAAAGATATTGAAGTCAGTAAAACACATGATAATTACTATTCTTACTATAGAAAACATATTGTCATGATTTTGGTTCTTTTAGGGGTGGAGGGGTAAATTGTTTCATATATGTGTGTGTATATGAAGCTTCTGAATATTTTTTAAATTTATTTTTAATTGGGTATATAAGCAGAGTCTCAGCAACCCCATTTCTGCAAACAATGGTCTGTAACTTCAGTTCCAGAGGCTCTGATATCCTCTTCTGCCTTCATGGGAACCCTTGAGATGCAGACATACATGTGGGCAAAGTGTTCATGCAAATAAATAAATACATGAAAAATTGTTTCCTTTATTATTGATATTCATTTTCTATTTATCACTATGGATTAGCAAAACTATAAACCTCTGAATGTCTTCATCAAACATATCACAATATATCTATTACTAAAACACATTTCTACTCTCAAAAATATACTGTGAGATTTTATTGTTTGATGGACTTTTAAATGAACAGAAGCAGAAGATGCAGAGACGGCTACCTAGGCTTAATCAAGTGTATAGTAAATCAGCAGACGTGTCAGGTGGTTCTTACAGACCTCCAACTTTTGAGTGGTTGGTGACTGTCATCACAATGACACCTACTGTTGCAGAATCTGGTCTTTGAAAAATGGTAAATGAGCATCTCCTTTAACAAGCTGTAACCTTTTGTCAACAGTAGTCCAGAAAGTTAAACAAAATCATAGAAAGTTAATTAAAACTAAATAGGTGAGACAATAAAAGTAAATGACCAGTGTTAGCATACACTCTACAATGAACTACATGGATGGCTAGATGGCTATGGATAATTAACTTACAATTATTTGAATGTGCAAACATCCTTGGTTTACAATTAGTGCCATCGATTAAAAATAAATAGGCAAGAGCTAAGGAAGGAGTTATTTTTCCTCATCCGTTACTTATCATCTTCCTTCTCTAGCTAGACAACGCTTCATACACTCAGTCTCAGCTTCAGTTTATCTCAAACTACAAACAAGTCAAAGAACTTCATATTATGCATTCACTATTCTTCCTGAGCCAATAGGCTTGAGTTCTCTATTCTCCCTCTACACTCATCTCTTAAGAAAACACCCCAACAGTCCCTAAACTACATTCCACTACTTCGAAACAAGCTTCATTCTCAGGATCTAGAAGAACTTGGGGGAGGGGAAGACTATGATCAAAACCTATTTAAAGCTAAAAACTGTTTTAAATAATAAAATGTATAATCAATTTACCTATTTCCAAATAATTATTTAGCACATAAAGCATGGTAAGCTTTCTTGAACATAACCAAGGCACGATGGCACAAGCCTGCAAGCAAAGTGTTACATAGGTAGAAAGAGGAGAATCAGGAGTTCAAGGTTATCATTGGCTACATTATGAAATTGGGTTCAGCCAGCATTATTAAGGTTTATCTCAAAAATTATTTCACTTGGCCGTGTGTATCTTGTCAATATCCCGTTCATTATTTTTAAACCAAGGTTCTAGAAAGATCTGCATTCATTCCTTCTCATGTATCTTGTCTTATTTACCCTTAATTAATATCTATTTAGGTCACTCAGACTTCTGCTCTTCAAAACTACCCCAGAGGCATTCCTGGCAAGCTTGCCAGGAAACATTTTGTTTATGAGGGAGAAATCATAGATCTGCCCTCATTTTTCCTGACCAACAGTAGAACTGTAAATGTTTATTCACTCTGCTCATCTTCTCCCCTATACTTGGCATAACGACACCACCATGTTCTTAGGTTTTAAATGTCTGACATGCCTTCTAAAGTGTACTTTATTTTCTTCATGTCTTCCATCTCTGTGTGTAAGCAGGAGCTTGCATGTGTGAGCATTCATTACTCAATGAAGGTATGAATACCACATATGCGAAGGACAGAGGACAACATCGAGTATTGGTCATCACCCTACATCATTTTTGAAGCACATTTCCCTTTATTTATTGTTAGTTTGTTTAATGACAGATATGACAGCCACCTAGACTGCGAGCTTCCAAGATTATTCTATCTGTCTATTCCTCACAGATCCATTTTGGATAGCTGGGAACGCATCAACTGTTTTACTACACTAGCTTTTATTGCCTCTAAGGATTCAAACAGGTCCTCCTGTTTGCTTAGCAAGCACTTCTACCAACTGAACTATCTTTCTGGCCCCCACCCCATCTTTTATGCTGGAAAGTCTGAAACCCTAGTATTAGTCTCTTTTTATTTATAATCATTGTCTCAATAAGATCATAAACTCTCATAATTTTAAGTAGCCATTTATGACTTCCATATTCTTATATGTGATTGAAATGTCTCTTCTAAATTCCAAATTGGTATATTTAATCTATTTGAACTTATATGCTTATTACAATGCATGCGAGCCTAGAACTCCTGCAGCAAAATCTCTTCCGTGGTCTTTTTCAACTTAGTAAACAGCACCTTTATTTTGCAGTCCCTTAGGACAATGTTGATCCATCTTTCCTGTATCATATTTTATATAAACATTCATAAAATATGATTGTATTTATATATAATCATTCACAAAATTCTGTGAGTCTTCTCAAAATACAGCCTGACTCTAACAAATTTCCCTCAATCTCCACTAGCTTCTCCTCACCAGTTGTTAACTTCACTCACTCCACTGTAACTTTATTTGTATGACAGAAATTGTTTCCTAACCCATATATCCATATCTCTACTCTTCCCCCGTGGTTTTGGATTGACGAACCATTCAAGATGTAAAACAGATGCCATGATCTGCATTTAAAATTGCTCGCAGCAGCTGCTGTGTTTGAACCATTGGTCTCCAACTGGTGGTACTCTTTCAGAAGGCTGTGAAACCAGCCTTGCTCCTCACTGAGGTGACCTTTGAGATTTTGTATTACAGCCACACTTCCTCTCTGTTTGTAGACTACAGACTCATTGTGACTACTACCTCACCTCCCTAACATCATGCCCTCCCAATCATGAACTGTGCCGTCTTACCTGTCAGTCAAAAGAGACTCAGGACGCTTCTTGACAAATATTGGGTCATAATAGTTGAAACGACATACAAAATGCTCCAGATATTGCCATTCCGCTTACGGGAACAGTCAGAATCCTGGGCGATCACTAAGTGCCAGCCATCCCCTGACTCCTCAGGCTGCATCACCTAATATCCCTTTCTTTATTCACTCCCAGGAGCCACCCATGCCTCCTGCATTTCCTCAGATTCTTCCTAACACTTGAGATGCATGAATTGTCTGTTGTCATTTGCCAGAACAGCAGTGGAACCCACTTCCTTTTGTGTGCAGGACCAGAGTTCTGGATTCATCCTCTTGAAAGGGGTTTCTGACTTCTATATTAAAACTTGCAATCCATTTCTCTAAGCAAGATATTTAGTGCTTGCAAATAACACCCTTATTGGATAGAGACCAAATGGAAAGAACACACATGTTTGGAGACTTGAAGGACTAATTTCAGCTTTTACCAGAACCAGGGAGCCAACAAACAAGAACTGTGCAATAATTTCCCCATTTTAAAATGATATTAATATGAGCAATAGCAAGTATCATTGAAAAGATGTACAGATGACCTAAACATAAACTATATTATGCCATTAGAAATAAGATAATGCAATTATTAAACCAATGATAGTATCTTTTATTCCTTAGTAAGTAACAAATTACACATCCGTACTCATCTGAAAGGTGAGCACTAGCTCATAATTGAAGGACAATTACTTGTTAGAATTCTTAAGAAGAGTAAATTGCCTCATAAGATTCTGGGGAGCATAAAATATGTAATCATTGTAAACATGTAACTAATATTTTTAATTAGCTTGCTTATTTTAGCTTTGTAGGTAAATTCAAAGGTAGCACATTCAAAGGTAGCACATTAATGGGCTTGACATCTAGCCTAATACTCTCACAAAATTAAATCTCCTTTGCCTTTGGTCATCACTAATTACACATGTGTTCTAAAAAGCATCTCTTTCAATTTGGGAGTCTTATTAAGGACGCCATCCCTTCTCTATGACCTGCACATCCAGAGGTCTTTTCTCAGTGTTCCCATTTCAGTCATGCTACTACGTCAACCCAACAATGAGATATCTACATTTATTTAAGTTAAAACAGGAAGTTCATGAATCTATGGCAAAAATATTTCCATAAACTGGCATCATCATGTTCAGGTAAATATAATCTGATTTTACTAGTTTACAAAATGTATGTTTTCATGGAAATACTCACTATTATTTACATAATAAATATTGAGAAATAATTTTCTAACTTCTTTATATCCTAATAAAAGGGACAATAATTTTGTTTTTTAGTATTCATCTATATACCCACAAATAAAAGTAACTCTCAGTACTCAACAGAAACACTTTTCACACAGAAAGACACAGTTACAGAAAGCGACAGCTCGTTAAAATGCAGAAAACAACTAACTGTTGGGGTTCAGTTACAATAGACACACAACCACAATACAACCCCAATACAGAAGGCTCAGGAATATCACAGGAGAGAGAAAGGAAATATTGTAAGATCAAAATATGTCTGCTGAAAGACAGTATTTTATAGACAAGAAAGGAAAGTGAAATCATGAGGTTTCAACAATATGGCAACTTAAACAGGAACTCAAACAATGATACCAGTTGATATGCCAACGTGGATGGGGGAAATCTCAACTGTCTCCATCCTTAAATAAAGAGTTGTAGGCAATTATAGACTACTGAAAAGAGAATCTTCCCCAGGGGTGAGCCCCCTAACTGGTTAGTCAAGACCAGTGATCAGCTATAAAAACAGATTATATGAGCAACACTTAATGGAATCAACAGGGTGCACTTATATATTTATCCATATATACGTAAAAATTATAAATATTAAAAGAGAGACTATTAACTCTGGTTAATGATCTTGGTGAAGGAATGGGAGGGATTTTAGAGATCGGGGAGTGATGTAAATACAGTATAAGTATATGACATTTAAAAATTAAAACAATTTAAGAAGGACAAAAATGATTCCTGTGGAGTTTTAAGTACTAACTAAATAAGTCTATTTTATCCTAATACTTTGATGAGCTTTTTAAACCCAAATAGCTCTTTATACGTAATGCAAACTTCAAAGCAAAAAAAGGTAATGCAATATTTTCTAAGAAAATTCAGTGGCTGCTGTAACATGAAGAGTCAAAGACACATTCTAATATGAAATCTTTCACTAAAACTAAAAAGTCACCTATTTTAGTATGAAAATGAATCAGGAATTTTTCCCTAATACAGCTTTATATTAATGTGTTCCTATTCAAAACTAAGCTATATTCCATATAATAACTTAGGAAAAAAATAACAGGTTCATAGTAGGCATAGTAACAAGACAGCCCATATGTGACCCAGGTCAGAAGCCTTTCCTCATAATTTTGTATAATCTAAATAGCAAGCATATTAAAATGTTCCAAAGTCTATAATTAATTTAATTAGACAACTCTACAGTTATAAATTCATTTAATATAGGAAAAAGCATAAGATCTTGAAAATTTCCAATATCTCTCAATAAATTAGTATGTCTTTATTTCTAATTTTAATAAGATGTTTCCTATTTCCATCTGTATATTACATATTTCGACAGTGTGTAATTGTAATTCAATTTCATTCTTTTCAGATTCCACCAAATTTTCACTTTATTCTGAATCATAGAAAAGTGAACTATATTACCTATCTGAGATATTGATCAGTCTTTTAGAAACTGGGTAAGCATATTTAGCAAGTATTTCTTAGATTCATTTATCTGTATTGTATAGTTAATTTAAACTTTACTTTAGAATCTGGCTTAATTATTCATTTACTCAAGTAATATTTTAAATCTGGCTTTATTTTATGGATTTACCATTCCACAAACAGCAGTGAGTAAGTTTCTGTTATTTCTTGGCAGTAGTAAGCTAAAAGACAAAATTACTAAGCAAGTGCACATGTATGTGATGAGGGCTACAGAGATTATTTGTGAGTCTACATCCAGGCAATCTATTTAGATAGAGAGGAGTGATTGAGGGGTAAGCACAACCATCCAAGAGAAAAAGCAGACTGTGGGTATGAGAAATAAGGTGAAGGTCTAGATGATGGGAACTAATAGGCTGGATATAAAATAGCAAACAAATTAGATTTTCCCTTGATAAACATAGTGAAACAAGGTTTGCTTTTTAATGTTTACTTGTAATGAGAGTCCAAAGATTTTCAATTAAGAATAGCACACTCAGTGACACAATTTTCACAAGTTTAAAAATTTCTGTGGACCTTCATGTCAGCATGGGTCATTTTCACAGCCTGGCTGAGCTCTGTGAGATATCCATACATATCAGTTAGCCACACTTACTCTCAGTTCCGTGCTTCCTCACAGAAGCCCATTTCTTTCAAGTAGCCTCAAATATTGACCTCTGACATCTTAAACAGATTTAATCTCTTTAGTTGAGTAACGTCTAGATTTTTCTCCCCATACTAATTGCTTAAGATGTTTAAACTTTGGCCATTCTGACAGGTGTAAGATGGTATCTCAAAGTTGTTTTGATCTGCATTTCCCTGATTGCTAAGGAAGTTGAACATGACCTTAAGTATCTTTTGGCCATTCGAACATCCTCTGTTGAGAATTCTCTATTCAGATCCTTACCCCATTTTTTAATTGGGGTATTTAGAATTTTAATATCTAGTTTCTTGAGTTCT
>PVIU01015718.1:0-31851 GCA_004026605.1 Ondatra zibethicus
CTGGACATGGTAACATATGCCTATAATCCTAGCAATGGGACATGAAGAGAGAAGGCTTGTTAGTTCATGATCAACCTCAGCCATATCACAAATTTGAATCTATCCTGGGATATATAAGACTTTGTCTCAAAAACAAAATAAGAATAATAATAATCTCTTTTATTTAACTCAACAACAACAATCAATGGAACTGAAAATATACAAGTAGTCCAAAACCACACCAAAGATGATATTCAACATCATTAGCCATTAGAAAAATGCAAATCAAAGAACAAGATACAGGCTTAACACTCCCCCAATGCCTGAGACAGGTGGGAGCTGGCCCCAAGGTCATAAAAGCAAGAGAGCAAGCCTTACACATTGCCTGGGCAACACAATAAACTCAACCCTGTTGGTGGAAGTGTGGGTGACCCAGCCCCAAAGCAGTGAGCAAGGGAGAACTGCCCCAATTACTCATCTGTCTTGAGGCAAAATAGGCAAGAGAAAGTTGCCCTCCTCCATGCTCCCATTACCCATCAACACCTGAGGCAGGTGGAAAAGCTGGCCTTGTAGTCATAAGAGTGGGAGAGTTATCACTGATCCCAACCAGTTGCAACATTTGGGAGAGTAGCCTCTATACTTCATCTGGGCAACACAGCAGAGTTGGCCCTGAAGGGTTACTGGGGGTCACTGCTGAATAACTTTTTTAGATCCTTTTATTAGCAAAATGAGGTTATGTGAGTGGTGTGTGTTTTATTACCATTGGTTAATAAAAAAGCTACTTTTGGCCAATGGCTTAACAAAGTAAAGCAAGGATGAAAGAGACATAGAGAGTAGGCAGAGTCAGGAAAAGCCAAGTAGCTTCCCACTGGAGAGAGACGCTGGGGACAGAACTTTACCCAATAAGCCACAGCCACATGTCAATACACAGATTAATAGAAATGGGTTAGTTTATGATATTAGACCTAGCTAGCAATATACTTAAGTCATTGGCCGACCAATGTTGTAATAAATACAGTTTCTATGTGAATATTTCAGGTCTGAGCAGCCAGGAACAAACAATCAGCCCCTGCCAACAAATTGGCATGCCAGTGAGACTGACTACATCCACATAGAGCCTGAGAAATCTTGGAAAGGAATTCTAGACACACACACACAGAAAGCAAAGTTTAGCTGTATTATTTTTTCAGCTGGTAGTGTGCCGCAGCTCCCTTAAGAGAGGTATTCCAAATTCAGTGGTTAAAAAAAAAATGTGGTTTCAAAATGGCAGTTTCCTGGGCCATGCTATCAGCACACACTCTGGCTCTGTCAGGAAACCAAGCACTTGAATGAGGTTTGTAAGCAGCGTGCTGCAAGTTACTTGGTTATCAGAGTTGAGATGGTGAGCATGGCTCCCACCTGGCAGTCTCAGAGGCAGTGAATGACCTCTGCCATGTTGGACTGGGCGGGGCCAAAAGGCAAAGCAACTTTAGTCCTAGTCAGGCCTCTTAGCATTTAAAGAAGCAGTCATGATCAGAAAAGAATTACAGATACACAATAAAGACAAATTCAGATGAAAAAGACTTCTAAACAGGTCACAGTGTGTTTAAAACATGTAGGCTTGGGAGAGAGAAGAAAAAAGAGTATAGAAAGTTATAAAAAGAAGTAAATCATTTTTTAAAAAAATTAAAGTCTTTAAAGAGGCAGAGTACAGACAGTCATAGATTAAAAGGAGTAAAGAAAAATAAGTCACGTAAAGATGGAAAATACACAGAGAATCTGGATTATGTATATTATTGTGTTTACTTTGAATTTTTTGACTGTAAATGAGCTAAGTACAGAGAGATATTTCATTGTACAGCCTGCTAACCTAAACCAACATATAAAGGTATCTTGACTTGAAAATTTGGGTCTAAGGATATGTTGCTCTGGAAAAGAGGCTCTGCTTATCTCTGTTTCCACTCAAGATAAGAACCTGATTTCTTCCAGACTAATGAGGTTTAATGGACCAGAAACCCCCAAAAGGTCACTGTGAATGCCCCCAAAATTACTTCATCCAACAAAAAGCGGAAAGCAGTTTGGAGAGAACTACACCCAAATTCCCTAAATGATTTTTTATAAATGTTTGCTTACATTTAAAGGGGGATGTGCACAGAGATGAATACTTTGCATTGGTATGGATCTTCATTTATTGATACAAATTTAAGGACAATTTTGTTATATGTATATTTCTGCTCTTGATTAAGGTACTGCATTGATGCAGCTCTTTAAATATATAATGTATAATTAGGAAATATAGGTTAATAGAGAGTCATCTATAATAGTCAAGATTCTAGTCATGTTAGTTGGGTTTTCTAGATATATAAAGATATATTTCAGTTAGACAGGTATTCTTCAAATCTTTCAAAAACCTTCAGAATATGGCATTTAAAATGTTTTAAGAATTTAGGACTTTTCATGACAGTGAGACACATTTGCTCCTGGCAGCACCAATCTACTTCAAGAGGAAGATGGGCATTGAAGAGGCTCCTTATGGAGTTTGTTAACCATTTGGGCAAGAGACTGCTCTTGCTTGGACTGCTTGATGTTATGCTGTGTGAACTGGACATGCGGGACCCACAGAGATGACTGCTCAACTTGCCTAAAGGTGAGATGGTCCTGCAGGGTTCCTTCTTCATGAAAAAGTCAGCCAGACCTTCTACAGGACACAGAAGAAAGTGACTGATAAACTGCCAATATAGGCAGAATTTGAAATTTCCTGCTTCATGGAAAAGTCTGCCAGACACTATGGGGCTGTAAGCTAAAGATGAATGCACCAATGGTACAGAAGAACTTTAGGTGACTTCCCAGGCAGCAAGACGTCTCTGTCAATTCTAGAGTTTTGGAAGTTGCTTACAATGCACTTCCTGTTTACTTAGGTAATATGATACCCTTTTGGAGTCTTTCATGGAGTTGAAGAATAGATACTTATAGTTTTCCTTAGTCATGATGAAAGATAAAGTAGATATAAACATTGTAACTGTAATTCTTGCGTGATATCTGTTTTGTTATATGTAATTTTACTATGTTAAAATTAAAACCTTTCTTTTTATTTAAACAGAAAAGGGAAGGTGATGTGGGAGGTGAGGTATGCTGTGAATATGTTTTATTGTCATTGGCTAATAAAGAAGCTGCTTTCAGCAAATGGCTTAACAGAGTAAAGCCAGGCTGAAAGAAATATAGAAAGACAATAGGCAGAGTCAGGAGAAACCAAGTAGCCACCCACCAGAGACAGACACTGGGGACTGAACTTTACCCAGTAAGCCATAGCCATGTGGCTATACACAGATTAATAGAAATGGGTGAGTTTATCATATAATAGCTAGCTAGAAATATGCTTAATATGCTTGCTTTGCCAAGGAGTGTTGTAATTAATACAGTTTCTGTGTGAATATTTCAGGTCTGAGAGCTAGGAACAGCCTCCGCCAACAATGAGGGTCTCATTATACACTTAATATATGATGAGCATATTTTCATGTGTATTTTATATTCACTTCATTATGATAGGTCATTGTGAAAACCACTATCAATTCTGACTATTGCTATCATTTTGGCCTTTACCAAATAATAAATCATATTTTATGTCTTATTATTAGAATATGCCTTTATTTTATTGTTAACAAGTAATCATATGTATGTATCTGTTACTGAACTGCTTTTAGGAACTGACTATGTCCATCCTTTGTTCATTATTTTTTGCTGTATGTATGTATTGCATGCTTGTGTGTGTATACATGTGTGCTTGTATGCATGTAAAGGTCACAAATCGATGGTGGATGTTTTATTCTAATGTTATCCATATTGTTATTTTAGATATTCTCTCACTGAACTTGGAGCCTACTGATTCTTTTAGACTCTCTAACCAGCAAGCTCCAGGAATCTTCCCATTTCTGCCCCAATGCTTGGTTGCAGGCACATGCTACCATGCTCATCTTTGTATGTGGCTAAAACAGAGATCTGAACTCAGGTCCTGTTCTGTAATATTTTGATTGTATTCTGACACTCCCAAGATTGCCAATAAATTTTGCTTTGAATCAGAGGGTGGAGCTATCTCATAGCTGACCAACATTAACCATAGAAGTTTTAGAGGACTGAGGACAGATAGAGAAACAGGAAATAGTAGGGCAGACTTAAAGAGGGTCTCAGGACTTTTTGAATCAGGGACCAAGAGGAAGACACTGGTTACTTCTCTACCACTTCTCTGATCATTCAGCTTCTTATCAAGATATCTGACTCCCAAGTTTTTATTGATAAAGAATAATTAGGTAAACACCTCATCTAATGAAGGACAGAGAGGAAAATTAAAGTCATTTGTGGCTAACATAGTAATGAACTTATGGGAATGTGATTTGTCATAGCAATGGAATACCCAGATTAACATTATCAAATCTCACAAACAAACCATAAACTAATGTATGCTTCTGAGAGAAATATTCAAAGGTATTATCAAGAACAGTCATCAACTATTCAGGCTGTACATAAACAGAACAACAACAGCTGTTGATCTTTCAAAGATTCCAACAGCCCTACCTTTAAAATTGTTAACTGACAAACCTGTCTGGGTGAAAAATGGCATTTGACGTCAGAAAAATTACAGGCAATAGAACAGCTGGTACAGAAGCAGCTAAATGCTCAACACATTGAAGAACTGACCAGTCTTTGGAATTCTCGTATATTTGTCATTAAAAAGAAAATAGAGAATGGTAACAGATCTAAGAGCTCTTAATAAAGTGATCGAGCCAATAGGCTCTTTACAGCCTATAATTCCCTTGCCCTTTTTATTACCTAAAGGATGGTCTATTATACTGATTTATTTAAAAGACTACTCTACTTTTTACTGTACCTTTACAACAACAGGATAGAGAAAATTTTGCCTTCACAGTTCTTATTTACAATAATTCCCAGCCTATTAAAAAGATATCAATGGAAAATTCTTTCAGAAGAACCCTATCTTGAACAACCCTACCTTGTGTCATTATTTTGTACAACAGCCACTGGAAAGAATCCATAAACAGTTTCTTCAACCTATAATTCACCTTTATATGAATGATATCTTTTTATTTATTTATTTATTACATTTCAATTGATTTCATTGAGTTATATATTTTTCTCTGCTCACCTCCCTTCCTCTCCCATCCCCTTCAACCCTCTCCCATGGTCCCCACGCTCCAAATTTACTCAGGAGATCTTGTCTTTTTCTACTACCCATGTAGATTACATCCATTTATGTCTCTCTTAGGGTCCCTATTGTTGTCTACCAAAGAACTTCTACAGCTGATAAATACCTTCAGTGAAGTGGCAGGATACAAAATCAACTCAAAAAAATTAGTAGCCCTCCTATACACAAAGGATAAAGAAACAGAGAGGGAAATCAGAGAAACACTACCTTTCACAATAACCACAAATAGCATAAAGTATCTTGGGGTAACACTAACCAAGGAAGTGAAAGACCTATTTGACAAGAACTTTAAGTCTTTGAAGAAAAAAATTGAAGAGGACACCATAAAATGGAAATATCTCCCATACTCATGGATAGGTAGGATCAACATAGTAAAATGGCAGTCCTACCAAAGGCAATCTATAGATTCAATGCAATCCCCACCAAAATCCCAACAAAATTCTCCACAGTCTTTGAGAGAACAATAATCAACTTTATGCTAATACCTATACTCCTCAATCTGTTCCACATAATAGAAGCAGAAGGGTCATTGCCAAACTCTTTTTATGAAGCTACAGTTACCCTAATACCAAAACCGTACAATGACTCAACCAAGAAAGAGAATTACAGACCAATCTCACTCATGAACATTGATGCAAAAATTCTCAATAAAATAGTGGCAAACCGAATCCAAGAACACATCAAAAAAATCATCCATTATAATCAAGTAGGCTTCATCCCAGAGATGCAGGGCTGGTTCAACATATGAAAATCTATCAATGTAATCCATCATATAAATAAACTGAAAGAAAAAAAACATATGATCATTTCATTAGATGCTGAAAAAGCATTTGACAAAATTCAACACCCTTTATGATAATGGTATTGGAGAGATTAGGGATACAAGGATGATATCTATTTATTTTAAATGATTTAGAATTAAATTTGTTATTTATTCAATTACAAAAATAGAAATAGAAATCATCCCTTGTAAATAGCATATATGAGATCACACACGGGTCTACCAGGCCCTCAAGCACAAGGTAATTATGAAGTTGATCAGCTATTAGTAGAAAATGTGATAGAAGCTTCAAAATTTCATAATAAACACTGTGTTAATAGCAATGGTTTGAAAAAAGAGTTTTCTATCACCTGGCAACAACCAAAAGGAATTATAAGGAAAACTCCCACCTGTTCATTGTATAACCAAACTCCATTACATGCAGGAAGTAACTCAAAGGGTATTCAAAGAAACAAAATTTAGCAAATGGATGTGCTTTATTTTGGTGAGTTTGCAAAATTAAAATATACACACTATACCATAGATACATATTCAGGATTTCAATAGGCAACTGCTTTGAGTTCTGAAAAGGTTGATTCTATAATTACACATTTATTAGAAGTTATGGCCTGATACGTGATTAATATAAACTGGTGACAAAAATTGGGGTACAACCTGAAGGTCAGAAAAGCAAAGCAGCCAATCACTGGCTGTTACCTTTACCTCAGTCCAATATGGTGATCCTGCCTCCAGGAATCCTCTCAAGTTCTGGGATCAAGAGTGTGCACCACTACTGCCTGGTTTTCTATGGCAAGCTAGTGTGGCTACAGGGATTAAAGGTGTGTATCATTGTGGCTACAGGGAATAAAGGTGTGTGTCATTGCTGCCTGGTCTGTAAGGCTGACCAGTGTGGCTTTGACTTTTCTGACCTTCAGGCAAGCTTTATTTATTAAAATACAAATTAAGTGTCACTACAATGACCATCATTGAGATACCTGTACAAATTAAGACTGACAATGCTCTAGCATATGTCTCTAGTAAAATGAAATCTTTTTGCATATTACAACATAAAGCATGTTACAGGTATCATATAATCATACAGGACAACCAGTTATAGAAAGATGTAATCACACTTTAAAAGATATGCTTAATAAACAGAAAGGTGTGATAAAGATCCCCCCAGAGATAGATTGAGCAATGTTTTATTAACTTTAAATTTTTTTAATGCTAATGAGAAATTAATGACAACTGTGGAGAGACATTGTATAGTAGAAAACTACTGAATTAAATCAGCCTGTATACTTTAAGGATGTGTTGCCCTCAGAATGGGAACCAAGAAATATGTTCTATTGGGGAACAGGTTTTGTTTTTGTTTCCACAGAAGAAAAAATGCTACGGATACCTTCAAAATTGATTGTTAGATCCAAACAGGAAAGACGTCCTGATTAGAAGAGGCTCATCAAACATCATGGCCACTCAATCTAAACTAATTTATAAGATTAACAAATGCCTTTAGTTTGAGCAGATATAACTTGCCAAAAAGGAAACTCCCCAATGTTAGGGTTGGGACAGAGGTTTGTTTTTGTTTATGGTTGGTTGGTTTTGTTTTGTTTTGCTTTGTTTTTTGTTTTTGTTTTTTGTCTTTCCAGGAAAATAAAAGCACCCAACTAAGGAATCTAAAAATAGCTGGACAAATAAGACATCTGAAGAAAAAGGATGAATCATCTGAGAAAATGTCCCAAGAAAAGGAGTAAATTGGCCTAATGATACAACACATTCTATCAGGATAAAACTTCATGAATCTTCCCAAATGTATGTTTCTACTGTTCTCTACAGACATATAAGACTAATGATCTTTTTGTAGTACCAGTCCAAAAAAAAAATTAAAGGTGGCTTTAGAGTTGAAGCAGAGCTCTCTTCCTTCTCTAAACACAAGCATTCTAATTTGTAAGACTTGTACCTATTATTGCAAGTAATTGATTCACGCACCATTGTATATACTACAGTTTTTCCATGGGTCACAACTTCTTTTCACTTACAGTATTTGGGACCAACTTATAAGGTTTTATGTATTTTTGTAATGAAGTAAAATGTCTCAATGTTTTAGTTTGATATTTCTGACTTAGGTACGATGCTTTGGAGAAAAGCAGAGTTCATGACACGATTATGAAAATCACTTTCTGATTTCCTGAGAAGTTTTTGCTTTTTCTAGTTACATGTTACTTCACCTGGAATTGATACTGGTTTAAACAGTAAACACTGAGCTCTAGCTTTAGAGATACCTGTGGCAACTGGTCTTATTTCAACTTGACACAAGTTACCTAAAAGGTGGGAATCTCAATTTTAAAAAATATCTTCATAAGATCGGGCTGTAATCAAGCCTGCAGGTCATTTTCTTAATTAGTGGTTGATGGAGGAGGGCCATCCTTGGAGTGATGGTCCTGGGTGCTATAAGAAATCAGTGTGAGCAAGCCATGAAGAACAAGCCAGTAAGCAGCACCATTCCATGGTCTCTGCATTAGTTCCTGCCTCCAGGTTCCTGCCCTGTTTGAGTTCCTATCCTGACTTGCTTTGAGATTAACAGTGATGTAAAAAATGTAAGCCAAATAAACCCTTTCCTCTCCACCTTGCTTTTGGTCATGGTGTTTCATCACAGCAACAGTAACCCTAACTATGATAATGTCTTTAGGGAGACAGTATAAGAGAAGAGCTTGGAATCTTGCTTTGGTTTGGTTAGGTCGTTTGCGTTTTGAAATTCAGTTTGGTTTTTGAAGAAATGAAGAGTGGTTTGCTTGTTTGATTGTTTTGAGGTGGGTTTGATTTTTGCTTTTATTCTAATATTTTTCACTTTCACTTTATCCATGTGCATTTCTTTCTGTTGAAAAGTCAGAACAGCCAAGCAGTGGTGGTGCACACTTTTAATCCCAGCACTCGGGAGGCAGAGGCAGGCAGATCTTTGTGAGTTCGAGGCCAGCCTGGTCTGCAAAAGCTAGTTCCAGGACAGGCTCCAAAGCTGCAGAGAAACCCTGTCTCAAAAAACCAAAAAAAGAAGAAAGAAAAAGAAAAGTCACAACAGAGTAACATTCACAGCCTGATCCCATGCTCTCTTTCCTTCCCATGGATGTCATTTATTACTTCAATTTGGCCTAATGAGACTTGACCCAAAGACAATGTATAGTTATAGATGTTAATGAAATCAAGTCAAAAAGAAAGGAGAAATACTTGAGGAGAGTGACACTATGGTGTTGTGAGTATTGACACCAACTATCTAGGCCACATGACCAAGTCACTGAGAAGTGGATATGTGGCCAAATTGTCTTGCCCTCCCTTAGAGTTATTCTTAGATTATTGTGTATCCAGTTGACTGGCTGAAAAGGTCATCCCTGTTCATAGTGACTCTTAGAGCTGTAGCAGGGGCAATGGAGTCATGGTGGATTCTCGGGGCCACAGGAATCATCTAACTACTCAGAGTTTTGAACTGCTCTGTCTGGAGTCTCTGTGTGCGACCTGGGAGATCTGTGGAGTAAAAGTGAACCTATGTGACTATTGGGTACCTCTGATCCAAATGGCACATGAGGCTTGTGTGCCTCTCTCTCACTCCTTCAGTTTAGCACTCCTCTGGGAAAATTTAGTTACTAGCCCACTTCATGCCCATCATTGGTAATCCCATTGTCTTACATTACTCTAATCAATAGAATTTGATATTGAGCCAGTGAGGTAAAAAGCATTTGCCTCACAAGTCTGAGTCCAATCCTTAGAACTCAAATTTAAAAAAAAAAAGAAAGAAAGAAAAAAGAAACAACGTAGTGGGACACATCTACAATCCAGCACTACTGTGGGCCTAGGAGGCAGCTTAGAGCTGTGCTGTCCAATTTGATGTTGTATGGCCACATACAGTTGTCATACACTTAAAATATTCGTAGTGTATGAGGGTGAATTTTATTCCATTTTGATTAATTTGAACTTAAAGATAAAAGCAAATCCTTGGTTCAGCTAAGTATGCATCAAACGTCTTGAGTACGTGAATATACTTTGTCAACTGTCACTTTTATGAAATTTAATATGAAGTTAAGTGTTTCAAATAAAAATTTCACATCCTGGTACACAACTTCATTTGGAAAAGCAAAAAACCCAGGATAGCCAAAACAATCCTGGGCAACAAAAGAACATATGGAGGCATCACAATCTCTGACTCCAAACTCTACTACAGAGCTACAGTACTGAAAACAGCCTGGTACTGGCATAAGAACAGACAGAAGGATCAATGGAACCAAATAGAAGACCCGAATATCAATCCACACATCTTTGAACACCTGATATTTGATAAAGAAGCAAAAAATATCAAATGGAAAAAAAGAAAGTATATTCAACAAGTGGCACTGGTATAACTGGATATCAACATGTAGAAAAATGAAAATAGACCCATATCTATCACCATGCACAAAACTCAAGTCCAAATGGAACAAAGACCTCAACATAAAACCAGCTGTTGGGACCATTTGGAGTCCTGGCCTCCAGCTGTTCTTCCCTGCTAGAGATTTTTACTTTCCTTGTGATTTGAATTACTGAAAGCTGTGTCAAAGTTTACCAGCTCTGCTTCACAAGCATGTGTTGCCTTGCCTTGAGGATCAGAGGATAAGGTTTTCACCTGTTGGCCCACCTGACACTTGGGTATATAAGCCTCCATGGTGCTATGGAATAGAGGGCTTCTTCCCAGTGACTAGAGGTCCGTGTCCCTGTCTGTCTGTCTGTCTGTCTGTCTGTGTGTCTTTGTGTGTTTCAACCTCCAGCCCCTTGCCCGAAGCTCACGAACTGTATGGTAGCACATAGAGCACAGACAGGCATCATGTGCTGTAACCAGCCACACTGAACCTTATAGAAGAGAAAGTGAGAAGTACACTTGAACACATTGGCACAGGAGACTACTTCCTAAATATAACCCCAGCAGCACAGACAGTGAGAGAAACAATTAATAACTGGGACCTCCTGAAACTGAAAAGCTTCTGTAAAGCAAAGGACATGGTCAACAAGACAAAATGACAGCCTACAGAATGGGAAAAGATCTTCACTAACCCCACATCAGACAGAGGTCTGATCTCCAAAATATACAAAGAACTCAAGAAATTGGACACCAAAAAAAAAAAAAAATCACGTAATCCAATAAAAAAAATGTACAGACCTAAACAGAGGACTCTCAACAGAGGAATCTAAAATGGCTGAAAGACACTTAAGGAAATGTTCAACATCCTTAGTCATCAGAGAAATGCAAATCCAAACAACTCTGAGATTCCATCTTACACCTGTAAGAATGGCCAAGATCAAAAACACTGATGACAACTTATGCTGGAGAGTAAAGTGTGAAACAATCCCACACCAGTTTGGATTTAAAGGGTTATTTATATGAGGGGAAAAAACTTACAGAACACCGTCCTACACGACAGCCAGGAAAGGAGTCTAGTCGCTGGAGCAAGAGACCAAGTGGAGGGCTGCCGCTGCTTTTTAAAGAAAAAGAGACCACGCCCCAGTGGGCTGGTATCTCAGTGGCTATTGGCTGAAGGAATGGAAGGAGCTCCCACAGCACCAGAGGTTGTAGGGAAAAAAGAACACTTCTGCATTGCTGGTGGGAATGCAAGCTGGTACAACCCCTTTGGACGTCAGTGTGGCAATTTCTCAGAAAATTAGGAAACAACCTCAAGACCCAATAATACCACTTTTAGGTATATATCCAAAGGATGTTCAATTGTGCCACAAGGACATGTGCTCAAATATGTTCATAGCAGCTTTGTTTGTCATAGCCAGAACCTGGAAACAACCTAAATGCCCCTCAATCGAAGAATGTATAAGAAAAATGTGGTACATTTACATAATGGAGTACTATACAGCAGAAAAAAGTAACATCTTGAATTTTGCAGGAAAATGGATGGAGCTAGAAAACATTATTTTGAGTGAGGTAACCCAGACACAGAAAGACAATTATCACATGTGCTCACTCATAGGTGGTTTATAAACATAAAGCAAAGAAAGCCAGCCTACAAACCACAATCCCAGAGAACTCAGACAACAATAGGGACACTAAGAGAGACTTACATGGATCTAATCTACATGGAAAGTAGAAAGTAGAAAAAGACACGATCTCCTGAGTAAATTGGGAGCATGGGGACCTTGGGGAGGATTGAAGGGGGGAGGGGAGCAGAGAAAAATGTAGAGCTCAATAAATATCATGAAAAAAATATATAACTGAAAAAAAAGAAATCCAGGGCTTCCAAAATGCTAGGCAAACATTCATAACATTCGTATCTCTGACTCCTCCATAAGCATTTTGCTGTTGTTGTTATTGTTTTAGGTAGAGTTGGTTTTGTGTGTGTGTGTGTGAGAGAGAGAGAGAGGGGGGGGTTCTCTGTGTATCCTTTGATATCCTGGAACTCACTCATCAGACTGTCCTTGAACTAAGAGAGATCCACCTGCCTCTGACTCCTGAGTTCAGGGATTAAAGGTGTGCGCCATCAGCGCCCAGTGAGCTATGATACTCTGGATCTACAGAGCATGGTACAGTGAAGTCCTCAGTCAATGACATCTCATTTTATCACATCTAAGTTCTATCTCTATTAGTTTCTTATTCATTCATTCTTTCGTTCATTGTGTGTGGAGGAATATATGTGCCACACATACAGGTGTCTGTCAGGATAAGTTTTTTTTGTTGTTTTTGGGGGTTTTTTTGTTTTTTTTTTTCAGGATAAGTTTTTGAATCAGTTTTTCTTCCTTTTATCTACTTGTGGGTTCCATAAACCCAACTCAGGTCACCAGGCTTTACATAGCAAACGCCTTCACAAAAGAAAAAAATTCACATTCAAATTGGGATCTAATTCTAAAACATACACTAAGCTTGAGAGACTTAGTACAGAAAGAAGAATGTAAGGGATCTCCTCAATTTTTTTTCTTATGGATAGGTCTCACTAAGCAGCCCTACCTAGCCTGGAACTTGCTTAGACCAACCTAGTCTGGAATTTATGACTCCCAAGTGCTGAGATAAAGGTGTGCATCACCGTGATGCCTGATCCTCTCTCTATGATCATTTTTATACTATTTTACAATATTCTGGAGATTGGCTTCCTCTGCAAGAGGTCTAACTCTCCTCTTGAGGCCCCTGGGTCTTGGTGTGTCCTTCGTCCTCCAGAACTCCCCAGTGATCAGACCGAGGCTGAAACTTCTTCCATCTCTCTCCACATCTCCTGCCAGCTATCCCTTAGGAAACAATTTGCTCTCCAATTCACCTATTAGGGCTGTTTCTGGGGAACCTGAATTCAGACTTTCTTCCCCATAACTTCAGTTCACCGTTTCATATACTGGCAAGTCCCACATACAGTGTTGGGCATTTCATGCCATGTATCAATTCCTACAACCTCTTTGGTGTTCAGTGAAACAGCCAATGGTTGGCTTGGAATGAAAAGCACAAATGGAAAAGAGTAATCATAATCTTTCGGAGTTAATTGTTTGCAGTAGGGAATGGCGTGACACATCTTTGATGAGCAAAGCTCCTGAGCTACAGAATTGCTCAGCTATCCACACACTGCTTTCAGTATCATCCGGGTTGCCAATGGTGCTCCTGGGGACTTAAAGAAACTGAAAGCTTCATTTGCTGCATGCCTTATATAGGGACTCTATTGCTGTGAAGAGACACCATGATGATGGCAACTCTTATAAAGGAAAACATTTAATTGGGGTAGCAGCTTACAGTTTCAGAGGTTTAGTCCCGTATCATCATGGTGTGGCATGGCAGTGTGCAGGCAGGCATGGTGCTGGAGCGGGAGCTGAGAGTCCTACAGCTATAGGAAGTGCT
Source organism: Ondatra zibethicus (assembly GCA_004026605.1). Classification (NCBI taxonomy): domain Eukaryota; kingdom Metazoa; phylum Chordata; class Mammalia; order Rodentia; family Cricetidae; genus Ondatra; species Ondatra zibethicus. The sequence goes on from PVIU01015718.1 coordinate 13,774, forward strand.
CTGTCTCACTGGGTGTGGCTTGAGCATAAATGAGACCTCAAAGCCCACCTCCATAGTGACACATTTTCTCTGACTAGGCTGCACCCACTCCAATGAAGTCACACCTCATAATATTGCCACTCCCTTTGAAGGCCATTTTCTTTAAAACTACATACTGCATTTAAGCATGAGTACGCCTAAGATCAACATAAAGTCATCCCTCATATGTAACCCTGTGCAATCCCAAGGAGCCCAGTCATGCATTCAGCTCTAAAATAGTAAGCTAAAAGAATACCTTTGAACGCTACATGCTAAGCACAGTACAGCCTTTTATTCTCTTTAAAAGCCACACTTTATTCACATGAATAATGCCAGTTTCCTAGAGAGAACAGAAGAGGCCAGGATTCCTGTCTTTAGGTAGGCAATTGGATCATCAAAGAATTTCTTTGATTCCCACAAGTCTGCTTGAATTATTGAATTGGGTCTTAACACTCTTCCTGCCTGTCACCATGCAGAATGTCATCTTTCTCAATTAAAGTGAAAGCCCAACTTTTCCCTTTTCAACACCAAAAGTTAGTAGCTATGCCAGGATGAAGGTAAAGATACTGAAGAAAATGCTTTTGGAAAACGAGTTACAGGCACGTTTTCTCTAAGCGGTGACTGTTTGTAACAGCTGCAGCTGTGATTGTCTCATAAGCTGTGCTTCAGGAAACTCGGAATGTGTCCCACAGAACCAGCAGGCTACGAGGGCAACATGACCAAGAGGCCTCGTTAATTCATCAAGTAGAGAAACACAACAACTTCAATCAATGTACATGAATTTATGTGGCAAGTTTGTCCAGAATGCTCACATTATATGTCTCAAATCTAGCTCCGGGGAGGCTCAAAATCAAAGGACTATAGGGGTTCAGTGGGCAGAGAAATTTTCTTAGTCTCTTTGTATTATGAAAAGATGTTTTAAATTTAACTTTTGAACACAAATTAAATTCTCAATGTTCAAAATTCATAGTTACAGACATCATCATCACCACATCATCATTTATAAGTGCAATTGTACACATACCACAGCATGGGCACAGAGGTCAAAGGTTAGAGCTCCGGTCATCTGATTGTGTTGGCAGCACTTTTACCCACGGAGCCATCTTGCCAGCCCTCGCAAAGCATTTTTAAAGATCTCCTCTGTGGGCTGGAGCAATGATTCAATGGGAAAGAATACTTGCTCAGATCTCTGGAATCCACATAAAAAACAGGCATAGCTGTGGATGAGTGTGTGTGTGTAAAATCCCAGCACAAGAGTACCTCAGGAGTCTCAATGTTCAGCAGCCAGTCTGGTCATAATAATGAGCTCAAGTTCAGTGAGAGACCCTGTCTCAAAAAATTAGATGGAGAACAACTAAACCACTGGCCTCCACATGCATGAACACACACTTGTATGTGTCCACTTCCTATACACAAATGCACACACACAAGACACATATCACATGTACCATAAATACAAGAACCAGTTCGCCACCCAGCGAAGCCCCAGAGACCTGGGAGCAGCTTCCTCACATCCCCAACCATCCCCCATGGCATCTATGACCACCAGAGCCTTGCCCCTGCCAAAACGTGGAGAGGTGAGTGGGTCCCCAGCAGGAGGACCCTACTCTCCACACCCTAGCCCCTGGAGGCACATCCTGTGACCCACCCTCACCCAGATAAGCCCCAAGAGACCCGGGAGCAGCCTCCTCACACCCCCAACCACAGCTCAATGTGTCTGTGACCAACAGAGCCTTGGCCCCGCCTACACCTGGAGGAGCTTCAGAGCCTTATCAGCATCCACCAGAGGCGTGGACCTGCCTGCACCTAAGCCACAGGCCACACCTGCACAAATTGAAGGAATAAGGACCCCCTGAAGCACAGGACCCGCCTGCACCCACGGAAGAAGAGATAGGCAGTATAAGAACATATTCAACAACATAAAGAGCAATTGGCGCTGTCAGGAAACAGTGGATCCACATCACCAAGACCTGAACGTCTCTATGTAGATGATGCAAAAGAAAACAGCCTTAAAATTAACTTTATGAAAATGATAGAGGCCCTTAAAGAGGAAATGAAAAATTCCCTTAAAGAAGTGAAGGAAAAGACAAACAAAAAGTTGGAAGAAATCAACAAATCCCTTAAAGAAAGCAAAAAAAAAAAATCAAACAGGTGAAGGAAATGGTTCAAGACTTGAAAACTGAAATAGAGACATTAAAGAAAACACAAATCAAGGGAATTCTAAAAATGGAAAATCTGGGTAAATGATCAGGAACTACAGATGCAAGCATAAACAACAGAATATAAGAGATAGAAGAGAGAATTTCAGGTGTTTAAGATATGATAGAAGAAATAGATTCATTGATCAATGAAAATGTTAAATCTAACAAACTCCTAACACAAAATATCCAGGAAATCTGGGACACCATGAAAAGACCAAACCTAAGGATAATAGGGATAGAAGAAGGAAAAGAAGTCCATCTCAAAGGCACAAAAATATTTTCAACAAAATCATAGAAGAAAACTTTCCCAACCTAAAGAAGGACATACATGTCTATGAAGGTACAAGAAGTTTACAGAACACCAAATAGATGGACCCGAAAAAGTCCCCTCACCATAAAATAATCAAAACACTAAACATACAGAATAGAGAGAAAATATTAAGAGCTGCAAAGGATGACCCCAGCTAAGAACCTAAGCAATAATAGAGAGGATACCTTAACTGCCCTTCCTCTGTAATCAGATTGATGGCTACTATAATTGTCATCAATGAACCTTCATCCAGTAACTGATGGAAGCAGATGCAGAGCTCCACAGCTAAGCACTGGGCTAAACTCCTGGAGTCCAGTCATAGAGAGGGAGGAGCAATATTATGAGCAAAAGAGTCAAGATTATGATGGGGAAATCCACGGAAACAACTGACCCAAGCAAGTGGGAGTTCACTGACTCCAGACTGACAGCTGGGGAACCTGCAAAAGATTGAACTAGGCCCTCTGAATGTGGGTGACAGTTGCATGCCATGGGCAGTTAGTGGGGCCACTAGCATTGGAACCAGGTTTTATCTCTAGTGCATAAACTAGTTTTTTGGAGCCCATTCCCTATGGAGGGATACCTTGCTCAGCCTACATACAGGAGGAGGGCCTTGGTCCTGCCTCAACTGATGTGGCAGACTTTGGTGACTCCCCATGGGAGGCCTCACCCTCTCTGAGGAGTGGATGGGGGATGGGGTGAGCAGAGAGTGGGGAGAGCTGGAGGACAGCTGTTTAAAAAGAAAAAAGAAAAATGGAGTAAGTATGTGTCGAACCTAGGGGGAAAATGAACCAGTTCTCTTATTTAAAACTCTCCTCTCTCTGTCCCTATCTCTGCTTCTCCCCTTCTATGTCATTACATTTTTCTGTTTTATCCTAATATTTCCTCCACATAGTCAAGTAAGCATGGATTCTTTTTGCCTTTTCTTTCTATATACATAATGTACACATTGTGATGTTCCTTGCATTTTTGCACTTAACATTTAGCACAAATAGTACGTTTGAATAAGAGACCATTGGTAAGGCCTTTGAACCTCACATTCAATGAACAATATCCACCAGATGAAAACAGCCAAAAGCACATGACCGGACGTACGCACCAGAAAAGTGTTCACATGCAAGTTGTGAACTGAGGCTCTATGATGTTGTGGAATCAGATAGATCTGGATAGATTTCAAATCCCATCTGTATGTGGATACCCCTGACACTCTCAGGGGGTCAGTGGAGATGATGGCATCTCTGTTTCCACAGTCCTGGGAAGAATGGAGAGAAATTGCATGTGCAGATTCAGCACCTTTTTAGTATGTGCTTTGTGAGCTCCGGGCACTCCCACCAGCAGGCTGGCTGCCTTTTCATTCCTGTCTCTTACCCACTCTTTGCCAGCTTCCTTCATGTACCAAGTATATATCTTACATTCAAATTCTTGTTCCAAGCACCATATTGCATAAATAGAACTGTAGTTCAGTTGATAGAGTGCTTGCTTGCCTAGCATGAAGGAAGCCCTGTGTTCCATCTCCATCTTTCCACAAATTTGGGCATGCTTATACACACATGTAATCTCAGCACTGGGGAGAAAGATGGAGGCAGGAATATTGGAAGTTCAAGGTCATCCTTGACTATATAGCAAGCGTGAAGCCAGCCTGGGCTACATAAGACTTCATCTCAAAAATAAAATAGCAAGTCTTGCTACGATGGAATATAAGATAAGAATACATATCTCTTTAAACATAAAGGATGAACAACACTGACAAGCTTTTTTTTTTAAAGCATATGTGGGTTGTTTTTATTTTTAACTGTGTTTTTTTAAAGATTTATTTTTTTATTATGTACACAGTGTTCTGTCTGCATGTATACCTGCAGGGCAGAAGAGGGCACCAGATCTCATTATGGATGGTTGTGAGCCACCATTTGTTTGCTGGGAATTGAACTCAGGTCCTCTGGAAGAACAGCCAGTGCTCTTAACCGCTGAGCCATCTCCAGTCCAACACTGACATGTTTAAAGATTGATTGTCTTTAGACAATCGCCAGGAGTTTGGTAAGTGCTGTGTATGTTTGTTATCATTAGTGATTCTGTTTTTACTGCTGGTGCTATCACCACATATCCAGTTTAGGAGTTGGCAACCTCACTATCAATCACTGTCTCATAATGAATCATACTTTGTTTCACTAAGAAATATCTTTTGCACCAAGCAATTGGACATGCACCATTATGTCCTTCCCCTGTACGCTATATCAGGAGCTAACCCTTGGCAATGGCTCTTAGAATTTCCCTCACACGTATCTGAATTACAATATTTTGTTGTAATCTATCTCCAAAGCCTTCACACTCTTCTCTCTCACTAAGATATGGGGCATGCATTATTAATTAAATGACGTGATATTATAGCCAGTAATCGAATTACTCCATAGCTCCTGCCTGTGGTTATTAACATCTATCAAAATAAAAGAGGAGGAGCTGTGTTGTCTGACGTACAGTTTGAATTCATAGGGTTTTGATCTGGTTAAGTACAAACTAACTAGTGGTTGAGGTATGTTGAATTACATTGCCATGCGTACTTTGCCCTTATTTGTTCACAGGCACGGCAGAACACTCAGAGTCCATTTGAGAGTATACATATGTATCCTTAACAAACTTTCCCCTTTCAGTGCAGGTTCAAGAATATGGCTATGCTTTTAAACTGATGGAAAGTAGTCTCACCAGACTATGCTCAGTTGTTGTTTTGTACACAAGAAACTATTTAAAAGTAAGTCAGGAACAACCAATTAAATCTAAAAATGACTCTGCAGTGACTGTACCAATTATAGGCACAACCAAGAAGCAGTTTGTGTGCAAAAATACTCATAAAACCAGAATCGTGTCAGAGCTAGTCGATAGCTATCAATTGCTATTAGTGGAAAGAAAAACAGGAATGTAGGGAAATGCTGAGGGCCAAGAAAATGAATCAGAAGCTAAGTTTCCTCATGAATAGGCAAACAGATTGCCTCACATAAAACAGACACACAACCATATTCAGGAAAATCAGCATCGAGAGGAAATAGCACCTCAAAATAATAGAGCTATCCACCAAAGCAATATCCCCACTGATATGCAGACATCATGAACCACAGAAATAAAATCAAATGTGTATTTAGAGCAGTATTCATGACAGCTGTGGACCTCAACAGAAATATAGACTCAATTTCCACTTTACCTAAACCCACACACAGGCAAGCCTGCCTTAGGAATCTCCCTTCCCTACAGTTCTCCTATCCCACTTTGATGAACAAATACACATGCATCTGGAGCCATTTTCAGCGAAAAGGACTTTAGACCTTGTTCTACTTCAGATTACCTAGAACAGTGCTGCCTATGCTTGTGTTGGCAATATTAGTAATAAAATCCATTTCATTATAAAAGCAATCCTTGTTTCAGGGCTTGGTGGAGTTGGGGAAATACTAGTAAAATGATACCAAGTTTGTGTCTGACATTAGGGATAGATTATGGCAATCTATTTTACAGTGTGGCTATTATGATTAAATGATGCGCTGTGCTATTGAAAACTGCCCAGTGAATATATTCTAATATTCTTACCACAATAAAGGATACAAGATGATGTGTATGCTACTCAGTTCAATTTGATAATTCCACAAGGTACACATTTATCAAAACATTTATGTTGTACCCTTGTTTATAAGTATATAGAGGTTTTTCAGCAATTCAAATTTGGAGATCTTTATGCTGGGACACTCTTTTTTTTGTTTGGCATGTACTAAGTTTTTCTTTATTTTACAGATAAGTAACAGTGAGCTTAGAGAGACTAATATATTTTCAGAATGAAACAGTTGATAAAGAACAGAGGTAGGATCGAAACTTGATTTTCTGCTCCGTCCAGTTGCTACTGTTTTGCGGGGAGGGGGTGGACAAGAGGACACTCAATTTTTATGACTGTTTATTTGTTTACTGTTTTGCTTATTCGTGCTGTGTTCTTTATATTTGGTACTGGGAATTAAACATAACACTATTTGCTATATAAGTGCTTTACCACTGAACCATAGCCCACCCTACAATTTTTTCGAGTCCTAAATTATAAGAAGAATTTTTTGGTCTTTTTGTAATCCCACTGAAGGAAGCCAAAATATATTTTCAGTCTCTTCAGTTACAGCTTAATAAGGAGTTATGACTCCCAGCCATCGTTCCTGAACACTAGTGTAAACATCTTGGGAAACATGGAGAGAAAAAAAAGAATTAAGAAATGAAAGTAAATGGAGAAAAAAATGAAAGAAGGGGGAGGGGAAGGAAACCTAATCATTGGCTCATATATGTTGCAAAGCTTTGCAACTCTATTTGCAAAATCCAGTCCTTGTAAGAATTTGATACAGCTGACACAGGTTTCTTGACACCACATCTTCTCGTTTCATTTAATATATAAATGACAGACAATTGGCTACAGGCCACGTATCTATTTTGACAAAGTATCACAGTGAAGCTGTGGCATTTTGTACTTAGAGTTTAACAATAGCAGGACCTTTTTTGGTTTTTTGTTTGTTTGTTTGAGACAGGGTTTCTCTGTAACTTTGGAGCCTGTCCTGGAACTAGCTCTTGTAGACCAGGCTGGCCTTGAATTCACAGAGACCCACCTGCCTCTGCCTACCGGGTGATGGGATTAAAGATGTGTGCCACCACTGACTGGCCCAATAGCAGGAGCTTTTTAAGACAACATTTTACTTTGGGGTCTATTTTCTTGAGTTCTTTATATATTTTGGAGATCAGCTCTCTGTCAGATTGGTGGTTAATGAATCTTTTCCCATTCTGTAGGCTGTCATTTTGTCTTATTTACCATGCCCTTTGTCTTACATAAGTTTCTCAGTCTCAGGAGGTATCACTTATTGATTGTTGTTCTCAGTGTCCCTACTACTAGTGTTATATTTAGGAAGTGGTTAGCCGGGCGGTGGCGCACGCCTTTAATCCCAGCACTAGGGAGGCAGAGGCAGGTGGATCTCTGTGAGTTTGAGACCAGCCTGGTCTACAAGAGCTAGTTCCAGGACAGGCTCCAAAGCCACAGAGAAACCCTGTCTCGAGAAACCAAAAAAAAAAGAAAAGAAAAAAAAAGAAAAAAAGGAAGTGGTCTCCTGTGTCCATGTGTTCAAGGCTACTTTCCACTTTCTCTTCTATCAGGTTCAATGTAACTGGATTTATGTTGAGGTCCTTGATCCACTTGGACTTGAGTTTGTGCATGGTGATAGATAAGGATCTATTTGCATTCTTCTACACGTTGATATCCAGTTATGCCAGCACCACCACTTGTTAAAGGTGCTTTCCTTTTTTCATTGTACCATTTTAGCTTCTTTGTCAAAAATCAGGTGTTCATGGGTGTATGGATTAATGTCAGGCTCTTCAATTCAATTCCATTTGTCCACGTGTCTGTTTTTATACCAAAACTAAGCTGTAATAATCCAATTAAAAATGAGATACAGAGAACTCTCATCAGAAGAACTCAAATGGCAGAAAGACATATAAGGAATTGCTCAACATCCTTAATCATCAGGGAAATACAAATCAAAATGACTCTGAGATACCATCTTATACCTGTCAGAATGGCTAATGTCAAAAATACTGAGGACAGCTTATGTTGAAGAGGATGTGGAATCAGGGAAACATGTCTTCACTGTTGGTGGGAGTGCAAACTTGTACAGCCACTTTGGAAATCAGTATGGTGGTTTCTCAGAAAACTGGGAATCAATCTACTTCAGGATCCAAAGGATACTCAATAATACCACAAGGACAATTCCTCAACAATGTTCATAGAAGCTTTATTTGTAATAGCCAGAACCTGAAAACAACCTGGATGCCCCTCAACTGAAGCATGGATAAATAAAATGTGGTGCACAATGGAGCATTACTCAGCTGTAAAAAAAAAAAAAAAAAAGACATCATGAAATTTGCAGGTAAATGGGGATGGAACTTAGAAAAAAAACATCTTGAGTGAGGTGACCCAGACTCAGACTCAGAAAGACAAACACAGTGTGTACTCATTTATAAGTGATGTAAAGCAAAGGATAACCAGACTACAATCCACAGCTCCAGAGAAGGTAAGTAACAAGGAAGGCCCTAAGAGGGACACAAGGATCCCCCTGGGAAGGGGAATTAAATGAGATCTCCTGGGTAAACTGGGACAAAGGGGCAGTACAGGGGAGGGGAAATGGAATAAGAATATGAGAAAAGAGGAGGTCGAGTTGCGGGAGAGACAAAGTGGAAGAACAATGAAAAAGATATCTTGATAGAGAGAGTCATTATGGGATTAGGGAGAAACTTGGTGCTAGGGAAATTCCCAAGAATCCACAAAGATGGCCCCAGTTAAAACTCCTAGCAATAGTGGAGAGGGTGCCTGAACTGGCCTTCCCCTGTATCAAGCTGGTGAATGCCCCAACTATCATCATAGATCCTTCATCCAGCAACTGATGGAACCAGATGCAGAGATCCATGACCAAGCACCAGGTCAAGCTCTGGGAATCCAGTCAAAGAGAGGAAGGAGGGAGTATATGAACAAGAGAGGTCAAGATCGTGATGGAGAAATCTACAGAGACAGCTGAACAAAGCTCATGGAAAATCATGAACTCTAGACCAAGAGCTGTAGAGTCTCCATGGAACCAAACTAGGCCCTCCATAAGTGGGAGACAGTGATGAAGCTTGGACTATCTGAGAGGCACTTGGCAGTAGGACCAAACTCTACCCCGATACATGAGCTAGCATTTTGGAGCCCATTTCCTATGGTGAGATGCCATGTTCAGCCTTAATGCAGAGGGAGGGTTTGGTCCTGCCCCAACCTAATGTGCCAGACATTATTGACACCCCATGGGAGCCCTTACCCACTGGGAGGAGTGGATGAGAGGTGTGCTGGGAGGAGGAAAGGCGGAGCAGTAGAAGGGGTGGGAGGGAGAACTGTGGTTGGAATGTAAAATGAAATTTAAAAAATAAATAATTTTTTTAAAAGCAACATATTACACATGCAAACAGGACTTCATTTTGTCACAGAAAGCAGGACATTTCAACTATAAAAACACTGATGACAGAATAGGATCTGTTGTTGAACAGGATAAAATGATTAGAAGATTCTAGAAATCAATAACCTCAGTTTGTCTACAGTATAATAGTAGGTGATCTAGTTTTTATATACCACAAAGGATCTTCTCAATAATCATCCACCAATAAGATTTAAGTATTGAGATCAGACTGCCTGGAACTTCACAGGTCACTCTGGCCAGGAAAGCAAATAGGCTAACACCAAACCTTCGCCTCCCCTTCTGCTCCTCCAAATCCAATCCCCAGTCTCATCCCCAGATCTGGAGCAAAACACCTGCTGCAGCCTTCATTTCCATTCTGTCCCCATCTCCAGTGAATCTCCTAGATCTTCTCACAACCTCCTTTCTCCCCAATCATTACTTTGTCCCACCACCTCCTCCCAACTCCAGCAGGCACTCCCTGGGACCCCACAGGCGACTCTGACTAGGGAAGTGAGTAGGCTCTCCCTCCACACCTCCAAGTCCAACCAGCAGCCTCATCCCCAGCTGTTTAGCAAACCTTCTGCAGTCTCCTCTCCAAATTCTCTGTCTCCATGATGAAGGGGCTAAGTAAGCAGGCACAAGTGAAACCTTCTGCTTTCCTCCCTCTTGTGAAGCCCTCAGGTCTTTCCCATTTCTAAATCTCAGGTCCCAAAACCCAGAAGCACATTTTACCTGGAACCCCTAGTACCTATACCAATCAGGACCCCAGAAGATGTTCCTCTAGGCAACAAGCAGCCTTTATACTCTTCTAAGAATCAGAAAGAAAAGAGAAACCAAGGGAAAAAGCACCCATCCAACAAAGACAAAAACAAATATCAGCTCCTACAATTAAAATCTTTTCTATTCTGGATACCAAGACACCAGAATAAAAGCACATTCAACAGCAGCCAGGACAGTATGCCTCCCTAAATAATCCAACATAGTGGAAGCACAATAAAAAGACCTTAAGACAACCTTTATGCGGATAATAGAGGCCCTTACAGGAAAATTAATAAATTTCTTTTTAAAAAATCTATGAAAACACAAACAATAGAAGGAAATGGATTAAGTCTTTCAAGATCTGAAAGTGAAAATAGAATCAATAAGGAAGCCCAAGGTGAAAGAAATCTGGAAATGAAAAACTTAGAAACTCTAACAGGATTCACAGAGAAAAGCTTCACCAACAGAATACAATAGAGGGAAGAGAGAATCTCGGGCACTAAAGATACAACAGAAAAATGGGTACATCAGTCAAAGAAAATGTTAAGTCTTAAAAATCTCCTGGCACAAAATATCCAGGAAATCTGCAATACTACAAAAAGACCAAATTGAAGAATAATAGGACTAGAGGGAGAAGAAGAAACCCAGTTCAAAGGCCCAGAAAATATTTTCAACAAAATTATAGAAGAAAATGTTTCTAACCTGAAGAAGGAGATTTCTATCAAATTATAAGAAGTATACAGGGTAACACAGGCTGCAGATTCACAGAGAGGATCAAGAGGAGAGTGACCACCCACCTGGTGGGACACCCACTCTCTAGGCCTTCCATACCAGGGAAAAACCCCAGGCCTCTCCACCTACCTTAGCCTCTCTAGCCAGCCAACAGGCAATTTTCCTGAAGGTAGGCTACTCCAACACCCCCATCCCATTGCTCAGATCCGGTAAGCCTCAAGTCCCACTCTGCCCCCAAATCCTCCTATCTTCCCCCCATCTCCACCCCCCATCCCCCACCCGTGACCACAGAGGAACTCAAATACACAGAGAGGAACAAAAGGTGAGTGAACACCCACCCAGCGGGGCATCTAGCTCTCTAGGCCCTCCATACTGGGGCAAAACCCCAGGCCCCTCCTCCATCTGCCTCAGCTTCACTAGCCGGCCAGTAGGCAAGCTTTCTACAGAGAGAACCAAGAGAGGAACTCTGAAGCACAGGCTGTGACTGCAGAAAGTGGACCAAGAGAGTGAACCAAGAAAGCAGGCCAAAAGAAACCTCAGTGGCTCCCTAAGACACAGAGTAGACCAAGAACAGTTCACAAAGACACAGAGAGCCACTGCAAGGATTGGACCAAGAGGCAAAGACACTTCTGGCTCCAAAGGGAGGAAAAAATGGGTAGGTGCCAATGCAAGAATTCATTCAACAACCTAAAATGCAAAACGGTAGCACCAGAACCCAGTGATCACACAACAGGAAGACTTGATCATCCTAACCCAGAAGAAGCAAAAGAAAGAGACTTTAAATGTAACATTTTGAAAATGATGGAGACCTTTAAAGAGGAAATTAAAAACTCCCTTAAAGAAATGGAGGAAAAGGCAAACAAAAAATTGGAAGAAATCAATAAATCTCTCAAAGAAACCCAAGAAAAACAATCAAACAGGTAAAGCAAACAATTAAAACAATTCAAGATTTGAAGATTGAAATAAAGGTAATAAAGAAAACAGAAATTGAGGGAATTCTGGAAATTGAAAATCTGGGTAAATGAACGGGATCTACAGAGGCAAGCATAATCAACAGAATACAAGAGATAGAAAAGGGAATCTCAGGTGTTGAGGATACTATAGAGGAAATAGATTCATCAGTCAAAGAAAACTAAATCCAACAAATTCTTAACACAACACATCCAAGAAATCTTGGACACAATGAAAAGAACAAACCTTAGAATAATAGGGATAGAAGAAGGAGAAGAATTCCAGCTCAAAGGCACAGAAAATATTTTCAACAAAATCATAGAAGAAACCTTTCCCAACCTGAAGAGGGATAGTCCTATGAAAGTGCAAGAAGCTTACAGAACACCAAATAGACTGGACCAAAGAAAAAAAGTCCCCTCACCATATAATATTCAAAATGCAAAGCATACAGAATAAAGAAAGAAGATTAAGAGCTGCAAAGGAAAAAGGTCAGACATATCAGAATTACACCTGACTTCTCAATGGAAACCATGAAAGCCAGAAGGTCCTGGACAGATGTGCTGCAGACACTAAGAGACCACGGATGCAAACCCAAACTACTATGGCCAAAATCAAAAACACTGATGACAACTTATGCTGGAGAGATTGTGGGGAAAAGGGAACACTTCTGCATTGCTAGTGGGAATGCAAGCTGGTTACAACCCCTTTGGATGTCAGTGTGGTGATTTCTCAGAAAATTAGGAAACAACCTTCCTCAAGACCCAATAATATCACTTTTAGGTATATATCCAAAAGATGTTCAACCGTGCCACAAGGACATGTGCTCAACTATGTTCATAGCAGCTTTGTCATAGCCAGAACCTGAAAACAACCTAAATACCCCTCGAATGAAGAATGTATAAAAAAAATGTGGTACATTTACACAATGGAGTACTACACAGCAGAAAAAAATAACGACAGCTTGAATTTGGCAGGTAAATGGATGGAACTAGAAAACATTATTTTGAGTGAGGTAACCCAGACACAGAAAGACAATTATCACATGTACTCACTCATAGGTGGTTTTGAAACATAAAGCAAAGAAAGCCAGCCTACAAACCACAATCCCAGAGATCTTAGACAACAATATGGACACTAAGAGAGACTTACATAGATATAATTTACCTGGGAAGTAGAAAGTATAAAAAGACACAATCTCCTGAGTAAATTGAAAGCATGGGGACCTTGGAGGAGGGTTGAAGGAGAGAAGGGAGAGGCATGGAGGGGAGCAGAGAAAAATGTAGAGCTCAATAAATATCATGGAAAAATAAATAAATAAATAAATAAATAAATAAATAAATAAATAAATAAATAAATAAATAGATAATGACAGACCAATCTCACTCATGAACATTGATGCAATAATACTAAATAAAATTCTGGCAAACAGAATCCAAGAACACATCAGAGAAATCATTCACCATGTTCAAGTTGGCTTCATCCCAGAGGTGCAGGGATGGTTCAACATACAAAATCTGTCAATGTAATATACCATATAAACAAACTGGGTAAAAAAAAAAAACCACGATCATCCCATTAGATGCTGAAAAAGTCTTTGACAAAATAAAACACCCCTTCATGATAAAGGTTTTGGAAAGAGAAGGGTTACAAGGAACATACCTAAACATAATAAAGGCAACAAACAGCAAGCCAACAGCCAACATCAAACTAAATGGAGAGAAACGCCCAGTGATTCCACTGAAGTCAGGAACAAGACAAGGTTGTCCACTCTCTCCATATCTATTCAACATAGTTCTTGAGGTTCTAGCTAGAGCAATAAATCAACAAAAGGAGATCAAGGAGATACAAATTAGAAAGGAAGAAGTCAAACTTTCACTATTTGCAGATGATATGATATAATACAAACGTGATCCTAAAAACTCTACAATCTATAAACCCAGAGAGACTAGGTAATAAGGAGATTTCATGGGAAGACACCCAGATCTCCCTAGGAAGGGGAAATAAAAGATTTTGTGAGTGACTGGGGGCAGGTGTGGATGGAAACACGAGTGATAAGGTTGGGAGAAGTATGACGGGGAGGCGTGCTGAGGGGAACTGCAGGGGGTGCGTTTTGGAGTCAAGTGGAAGCCTGGTTCAGAGGACTGTCCTAGGAGTCTATGGGGAGGACCCCATCTTAGACTCCTAGCAATAATGGATAAGTAGCCTGAACTAGCCACCTCCAGGGACCAGATTGGTGCCTATCCCAATTGTCATCAGAGAGGTGTCATCCAGCAACTGATGAAAGTAGATGCAGTCAGACATTAGGTGGAGTTCGGGAATCCTGCAGAGGAGGAGGAGAAAGGAGTGTAGGAGCCACTCTGAGGCTTAATAATAATTACAAACTGTTTGGCCTGTTAGCTCAGGCTTATTATTAACTACCTCTTACAGCTTAAGCTAACCCATTTCTACTATTCTATGTTTTACCATGAGGCTCATGACTTGTTACCTCACATCTTGCTTCTCCGTCAGCTGCCATTGTCTCCCTGACTTTGCCCTTTTTCTCACTCTATCTCTGTTTGTTTTTCCTGCCTGGTTCTATTCTGCCTGGCTATTGGTCAAATCAACTTCTTTATTAACCAATGGTAATAAAACATATTCACAGCATACAGAGAGACATACCACATCACTATGGTGGTGAATCTTCTAGGCCAGCTTATTTTATCCAAGTTACTTTCCAGCCACATAAATGCCATACATAATTTGTTTGAACTTTGAAATGCCCTGTAGGCAGTATGCTAATGCAAAAATGTTAGAACATTAAGTACGTCCATGGAAAATGTGACCTTGTTAGACATAAATTTGTAAGTGACCAAATTATTAAAAATAATAGTACCTCACTAGCTCAAACAACAAAATGATTTATTTCTTAAAAGTGAATTCTACTTGTTCAAGAAATAAATGTTCATTGGGAAACCTGAAAACACAGGCTTTTCCTAGAAGAAACATTCAACTTCAATGTGGTTAGCATTTTGGTTTATGTTTTACTGTGTAACTGGATGGATTATGACATGTATATATAGCATATGAGCATTAACAAACCTGGATCCAAGGGGCTGGAGAGATGGCTCAGTGGTTAAGAGCACTGACTGCTCTTCCAGAGGACCCAGGTTCAATTCCCAGCACCCACATGGCAGCTCACAACTGTCTGAAGATCCAGTTGCAGGGGATCTGACACCTTCACACCAATACACATAAAATAAAGTTAAATAAACCATAAAAAAAACCAAACCTGGATCCAAGAACAAGAGTTCCTTCATCCCCAACAAAGATCCTTTTTGTCTCCTTCAATTCCATCCCCATCCACAGTAGGTAACCACTATTCTTATTTCTATTGCTATAGGTCTTGCATGTTCTTGAACTTCCTAAAAGTTGAATCATGCAGTAACATTCTTGGAATTCGTTTTTACTCAGCATGTCATTGTAGTTTTCTCATTTTTATTGAAGATCCATTTTCCACAATATTTATATTGCTGTGGGAATTCATTCCACCAATAGCTTTGTGGATATGATCTCTTAAAAGGGGAAAGAGAAGGCTTTGATAACTCTGGTTCTTTTACGTTAATTTGTAAATGTTAGATCAGTGTTTGCATTTCTATCGACTCATTTTCTTAGACAGGCATGATGGTGAATACCTGTAGTCTTCACACTGTGGGAAGCTAAGGCAGAAGGATTACAAATTTGAGGCCAGCCTGAGAGGTATAGTAAGACCCTGCCTCAAGCAAGTGAACAAAAGGGGATGTGTTGTTCTCTTAGTTCTTCTCCATTTGTTTATTCTTCTAGATAAACTTGGTTGTTGTTGTTATTTGAAATAGTGTATCCCAGGCTGGCCTTGAACATTCTATGCAGCCAAGAAGGACCATTATGGTCCTTTTCCCTCTACATTTCAAGTGCTAAGATTTCAAATGTGCATCACCACAGTTTAGTTCTGTAGTACTGGGGATGGTGCTAGGTGAAGACTGTGGTATTCTCACTAACTTTCCCCTGGCACTACATTCCCAGCTCTCTTCTAGATAAATGTTAAAATACCATTTTATAGTTATTTCATATACTTTCGTCATCATTATTTTGACATCTACTTTCTCTTTCATTAATCAAATAAAGTTCTTCTATTCCATTGAATTCCTCCAATGACTTTTTGCCCATTCCTCCTTGCATTTCCTTTACTGGTTAGGTGTTCTAAACAAGATAATGTGAGTCCTGACTTAAAACCTATATAGACTTAACTTTCTATGAATTCATAGGAAATGAAAGAGCCTCTAAGAGTTTAATTCTATTAACTCACTCTCTTGTCACTAACACATGTTAGCAATCCTAAAATTAAATACTATTTTTTTACTTTAAAGAATCATTTGCAGTTTAAAGACACTAAGATTAAAAACAAAAAGAAAATTTTATATTTATCAAGATAATTATCATTTTCAGTGTTCTTAATTCCTTCTTTTGTATTTGAAATATTTATTATTCGATACCTTTTCATTTTGAATTCTTCCTGGCATATAGTCCTTAAACTTTTTGTTCATCTTAAAACACAGTTTTGATTTTTGTTTTGTATCTAAAGAAACACATTCTCTAGATATAGATATTGGTGTCCATTTGGAATTATTGTTTGTTGTTTTTTTACTACATATAGAATTGTGACTGTTTTTTCATTCAGAAATTTTAAAATATGGTTCCAAGCTATGCATAGCAGTACATATCTGTGATCCCTGCACTCAGGAGGCTGGGTTAGGATGATTTTTTGAGTCTGAGGACAGCCTGAATTACAGAGATGCCCTGTCTCTCACCCCAAAAAAATTGACACTTTGGAGCTGGGGAGATGGTTTAGTGAAGGTTTTGCTATGCAATCATGAGGGGTGTAGTTCTAATCTCCAGAACCTAGATAAACACAAAATGAGCATGGTGGCCAGCCTGTAATTCCAGCTCCCAAAGGTAGAAGCAGGGCATTGTAACATGAGGGCGGGGCTGGTTTCTGTCCTTCCACCAGGTCCCACAGTCATTAGGTCCCAAAGAAAACTCACACAGAGAGTCTGCATTAGATTATAAACTGATTGGCCCATTAGCTCAGGCTAAGTATTAGTTCTTATAAGTTATATTAACCCATTATTCTTATCTATGTTAGCCATATGGCTCAGTACCTTTCTCAGTGGGGCAGGTCACATCCTGCTTCTTTGGTGGTCTGTGCAGGAATGCCGAGAGAGCTTCCTGCTTCCCAGAATTCTCCTTGCTCCACCTCTACTTCCTGTCTGGTTGTCCCTCTGAGAAAGGTACTGAGCCATATGGCTAACATAGATAAGAATAATGGGTTAATATAACTTATAAGAACTAATACTTAGCCTGAGCTAATGGGCCAATCAGTTTATATGTTAATGTAGACTCTCTGTGTGATTCTTTGGGGACTATATGGCTGGGGGACGGGGCAGGACATAAACCCCAACAAGCAGGCCCTCATACTACAGGGCATCCCCAGAGCAAACTCACTAGAAAGATGAGCTCTGGATTTGCTTGAGAGACCCTGTTTATTGACTAAAGTAGAAGAGTAATTGAATATGAATCCCAACATCGACCTTAGGGCTCCACATGTATGCACACACACACACACACACACACACACACATGTACCTACAATGCCACATGTGCTCACACACAGGCAAACAGGAACACATACATATGAAAGCAAGAAAAATGTGAATCCATTGTCTCTAGGCCTTTATTTCTGATGAGAAGTCGTCCTTCATGACATTGTTTCTGATGTATCTCTCTCCTCACCAGCTGCTTTGAAGATTTCCTCCACCTTCACCTCTTGGTAGTGTGACCGTGATGTGGCTCCATGTGGTCCTCAATGCATTTTTCCTTTTTAGTGATGACTTAGTTTCCTACATCCACAAGTGGATGATCTTCACCCCTGGGAATCTTGTAGCCATTATTTCTTCATATTCTTCTTTCATCTGTCCCTTTCTCTCCTATCCTTCCTAAACACTAATTATATGTATGTATGTAAGGTCACTTGATATTGTCCCACCCATCAGTGAGAACGTTCATTTTATTTCAACTCCTGTTGGGGAATATTAGTTTCAGGTGCGTGACTTTTGTT